>OY754987.1:15914789-16087289 GCA_963576475.1 Molanna angustata
GTACCTACATTTATATATATTTGTTAAAGTAGAATTAAAATGCAATTAGTATAATATGCCATTTTGTACCTATATACGTTAAGTTAAGTTATAATAAGTATTGGTACATTAATTGTACATTAAGTTAAGTTATATTACTTAAGTATTGGTTAATATATCAAAATTGAATGAAATAATATGCAAATTGATGTTGCAATCATTATATAAAGATAGCTTCTCTTCTTCTTCTTCAGCCTGTTTACCATTCTTGGACATCCCCCTTGATCCTCCAGAACTCCCTGTCATGGGCACACTGCATCCATCTCCTCTTGATGTCATCAGACCACCTGTATGGGGTCTGCCGATACCTCTTCGGCTTGTTCTCGGTCGATATTTTACGATCTTTTTGGTCCATCGTGAATCCTGGCATCTAGCAATATGCCCATCCCAGCTCGACTCAAGACCAGCGACCCTTTCCGCTACATCGGCTTCTTTGGTTCTTTCTCTTTTCATGACATTCTGAATTCTGTCCCTTATTGAAATACCCAGCAACTTTCTCTCCATAGCTCTCTGTGTCACTAACATCTTGTGCATTATTTGTTTTGTTAGGACCGATGTTTCCATTCCATAAGTAAGCACTGGGAGAAAACATCCATTAATTATAAAATATAGTCAATCATTTGTTTAATTTATAAAAATATATGTTTATATATAATAACGATAATCGATGTATGATTATAATTAAAGAGTTGTGCCAATGCTAATGTCAACATCATATAGGTACCTATTTAAAATGGTGTAAATCCAGATTATTTGAGGACAATTAATCTTTAATAATTCTTGGTTTTGTGTTTTGTGAGAGGCACATCGTCAAAATTAGGTATAGTCTAATTTTGCCGCATAAGAGTTTGGGAATCATAGCAAAACCCTCCCACATACAACTTCACATTAAACTGACAGGCAGCCACGTTCTCTAGAAAATTGTATTTAGGTACATTTTTTTTCATACAATATAAATATGTTTTTTTCGTTGCAGAAAGAGCAAATGTCAAACTTTAACGCGTTGGTCTCCCCTTATCGATTCGTCGATCGGCCAAATTGGATGCCTCGTAAAACTGTCAAGGTTGCAGAGCGCGACCGAATTATGGGGTCCGGCCATCGGTCAAATCGCGCCCATTTTTGACAGTTTGATATTATAATTTGACGGTCTCGGGCTGCGTTTAATAATATTAAACCCGAATTTGTTATTTTTATTCGACGATCGTGTGGTACCTACCTACATACATAAAAAGTCCAAATATTATTTTGTTTATATTGGTATACCAATCCGTCAAGAGATGGCGGGTTCTTAAATGTTCTGAAATGAATACCTATTTTATTAAAGGCAAATGTTTATTGATAATATCTATTTATTTTATAACTTTTTGTACATAAAGATAGAATTTTTGATCATTTCTACCTACCTGTTTTGCTGTATTATTTTTATAAAATATAATTAAAAATAAAAAAAATAAGGTTGGTATCATTGGGTGCGTTTAAAATTACTATCTGACATACTTAGTACCTGTTATGTAGCCGAAAAATAACTAAAAAAAAAAACAATTTCATTCATTATATGTACCTACATAATGTTAGTTATATTTTATACAGGCTTGTCAAATTGTGATAGAAATTGCTTACAATACACTAGAAGAAGAGTACGATAATATTATGTGTAGATACTAAAACAAATGTTAAAAAAGAGAGGGTTGTGGCCAACGCTAGACTCCTCACTACCAACTCACACCATAAATTATTCAAATTTTGAATGGAAATTTTTCAGCATTTTCATGAAATGAATTTGTTCAATTGTTTTTGATATAAATATTTTATTATTAAAGTTGATAATTCTTCAACGCCATTTTATGAAAGTGATGCGCCGTTTTAGCAATTTGAAAATAAAAATACTTAACTTTAGGTTTCCCGAGCTTGGGGTCACTTTGAAATATTTTACAGTTAAAAAAATGAGATGCACTATTCAGATATCCTTCTAAATCTAATGGGGTCTAAGCGAGTATTAGATATACAAATTTGCAAAAATTGAAAATAATCGAATAAGTAATTACTTTAGTTTATAATCGATTAATTTGTTTTATTATATTGTATTAAGGACACTTACATACATAAACAATGGCATACAAAAAAGTATATCTTACAATTTTATATTATACTAGCAGCCCCGACAGACTTTGTCCTGCCCGAATTATTTGTGAAACAAAAAAAATATATGTAACATATATTTGAATCATATGGATGTTGTTATTCGCTGAGCAAACTTAAATGTTCTTGTTTGATGAGCCGCTAAAGACATTGAGGTTAAATTGATTGTCATTTCGTATATAATTGCAATATAACATATATGGACTGTACAGATTTTGTTGTCAGATGGAAAAAACTAAACATTGCTCATTCGACATTAGCGCCACCTATTATAATTTATCGTTATAAAAAATCATGTTTTTTATTTTTCTTTTATTATATTAATGTTTAAAATTCCATTATGGGAATCTGAACCATTCAGTGACTCACACAAACAAACAAATAATTTCATCAAAATCGGTTCAGCCGTTTAGGAAGAGTTAAGTGACAGTACAGAAGAATTATATATATATAATTGTCAATGCCCTTTTAGAAGTGAACAGAAGAATAATCACACCATACGTAGTTATGTAGCTCAACTTATGTATTTATTTATTTCTTATTTCTAATTTCATCTCAGGCAACTAACATGTATTATGTCAAATATTAATTTAACACACACCCAATAACAAGTTGCCACATTCTGGAGACTTACGATATTAATCGTCTCACAGATCCAGACTAAAAATACAATTTAAACATAAATGCTTATTTAAGGGTATTTTCTTATTCCTTATCGCTTCCATAGGTATTGAAAACACAATTAAAAACTGTGTTTCCACCGGGAATCTAACCCGGGACCTTTGGCTCAGGTGTCAGGTATCTAACCAAATACTGAGCCACGGAGGCCGACAGTTATTTTTATCAGTGTAGTGGTTATTCGATTGACTTTTGTGTCGTCGTCCAATTATCTTTATATTTGTCTCGTTGTCATCTTTGTCGATTCACTTCACGTACGAATAATAATATCCTCGCATTATTTTTTACCTACCGATATAATTGGGTACCTGTTTACGAAAGTGGGTACTTATATACCTTTTGTTTTAGACAAACACGAAATAATTTAACATTACGTTCAAGAAATGTACACAAAATTCCACATTAACAAGGAAAATGGCACCATAAAATGGTTCTTATTGTTTTTTTACGATCGCAATGTAATAATGCCGAGTAAACTTTCGTGCGGGGTCGTATCAAAACGATCTATGTATTACGTGTATTGTGTAATGCTAATGTTTAAAAAAAAAACTATACAGGACACGCAGAAAGTTTCGATCGCCTCCATTCATTTATTCATACCACCACGGCACAACCCACAACGTAGGGTAGTCCAACGCCATATAAAGAAATCATCTTCGTGTGTGACGAAGTCTTCCGACACTCGTTCGGCTTCGGTCATTCCCGAGGTACTCCGAAGCCTTACTCTAACGCCTTACAATGCAAAATAATGCAGTGCATTTGTTCATCATTAGTAGGTGTATACTTTACATAATGTATGACGTGAAGGTTTGCATACATATATCAAAATATTATATTATTTTTATCAATATTATATTAACGATAACACGCAATTTATTTTGCAATAATTTGCACAATACACCATTATAATAATACTTACTTATTTGATTTATGATTTCAATCACATTGCTACTTACATATCTTCATGAATTGTACTTATTTGAATTATTTATTGTATTTTTATTGTTATTCTATTACATTATATTTTATTACATATGGCAATAAAATAATATATACCTACCTAGGTATTTTTCCAGATGTTCATTTGGTACGTTATTACAGTATATTATTTGACATTTTTTTGCAAGGGAATAGTTGCCTAATTGTATAGAGTAAATCTCGTATGTTAGAATCATTACCCCGTGAAATTTTGATTTATAATATACGAGGGTTGCCAAGCGTTATTACAACCCCTAAGTAACTTTATGTACGTATCAACGTCATCCATAGAATCAAGTATATTCATCGGTTAAACTCACAACGGACTGATACATATAATAGAATTAGCATTTATACCAACTGCTGTCATTAATTACACAATTGATACAGCATATTTTGGAACTAATAACTCTTATTTTTCTTCAGTAGCACTACAACTACAGCCCAAATCGAGACTTGTTTCGGTAAATTTGCAGTCTTTCTACGTTCATTATTTTCATGTGGCCAAAACCACCGATCATTCTGTAAACATGGTTGACTATATGTCATTATAAAAAAAAATGGTATTCATCTCCTCCCTCGTACTCTAACTTGATATCTCTTGATATTCTTCTCATTACGTGATCAAGTATTTCAGCTTCCTCGTGAGCACACAGTCAATTGATACATAAATTCATTTTCATTCGTTGTTGGAGAAAAATATCATTCCGAACTCCGTTCTCAAAGCTATTGTTTAATTAATTATATAATTATAATTTATAATATTATATGAATCTGCAACCTGTCATAATGCTTGCTGATAATTTCATGAATATGAAAATGAATATGCCTTATAATATTTTAATGATTTACATTGCGTTACATCATGCTATAACTGTTTAATTCAATATGAATTATTAAATTTTAGATATTAAAATATTATTTATTAATATCTATAGTAAAATCATTATGCAAACGTTCAATTTTACATAAGCCTACATGATATTTATCAATTAAATCGATAATTAATATTAAAACGATTATATATATTTTTGGTGTGCATGTGAACATTGCTAGTTAGTCGTGACAGCTATCCAACTGTCATGAATTATCCAACTGTTTATGAGAATCTGTTTCTCTTAACATATCTTAACAGAACATAATATTATGAAATATCTTATAGATTATATTTTAAGGATTCGAACCCGGAATCCATAGTTGATTCAGCACAGTAAAGACTACCACCAATCCATCTCTATTTGTTTATTAAATTTTTAAATATATGAATTTATTATCTCGTACAACGAAAGGGTTTTTTCGTAACCGGAATGATAATTGATTTCAATTGTTTATAATTATACATTATTTGATGAATAATTATTTAATAAATCGTTATTTTAGTACTGTATGTCATTAGCTTATATACAATAATGCTGTTTCGAGTAACTGAAAGTACAACAATTTCAAAATCTTGGACAATTCATCGCAAATGTTTTTTCGTCTGAAATTTCATATTTGATATTACATCGCCATCGTATTGATATATTTAACTATATATTATAATAATGTGTTTTCTTATGCGGATAGAGTCTCGCATTTCTATCCTGTTGTTTTTCCGGTGCTTTGTGTACATTCATAAATATATTCTGTAATTTCATCTATCAGCATTTATTTGTTTTAAGAACAAACACAGTCATGAAATATTAAAAAAAACTATGAAAAAATATAACAGACTTTTGTCCACAGATGATGATCAGTGAGACGGTATCAGTGCTATTAATGTACGTGGTTTAAATATTTGAGCAATTTTTATTAATAAATATAAATCAAGAGTTGAACCGTTATTCAACTAAAATGTCAGATTGCACCGGCGACGGGGGTAGTTTAACACTTATTTTTTTTTATTTATTTTTTTAATAAAAATGAATATGTCCTTGTTAAACAAGTACATATACATCTTCCTACGTTCCCTAAAATAAGCAAATAAATGCTTGTGCTATAGGTGAACGAAATCGGTCGAGGCAGGATTCGAACTCGCGATCACTGGATAACTAGCCCAGCGCGCTAACCGCTCTGCCATCGACTCATCAAACATCTGGTTCAACTTGACATTTAACTTTTTATAAGTAGTAATGATCCGTTCAAATGACACGGAAAGCTTTTTCTAAGCATAAGATAAGAAAAAAACTTATAATTAGCGATTTAATCTCCGGAATTATTGTTTTATTTCGTTTTCAAACAAAAATATCGAATGTCAAAAGGTGCAATAGCCAGGCTTTAACAGAACTATCATGTGACGCGCACGTGTTTCGTGCCACGCATATTGTTCGGTGATCTTGACAACCAATTTAACAGAACAAAATTCGGTGCTGTCGTTTGAAATAGAGCTCATTATCGAGTTCAACTGAACTGCGGTACAAATAAGTAAAATAGGTCTCCAGAATGTAGTAACTATATTATATTCGTATAATTACGGGCGATGAAGTTTCTGCGGTGAACAGTCTCATTTCCGGCGGGTTGGTATGATGATAATAATTAATTGTCAGAATTACAATTGGCAATATGATTAATTATCACTATGAATCGTTTGTTTAATATCATTAATATCATGATATGAGCGCATTATTGATTTCACCAATGATTGTGAAATAAACCTACTTGGTTCATAACAATGAATATTGGTGGAGTTGTTGCCCTAGAAGTGAACGTCAAAATTGCACATCACATTATTTTATTCAAATATTATATGAATTTATATTTTGTTATTGTCTATGCATGGGGCGAGTTCATATTCGTTATACTTAATAAATAAACAATATAAATAATAAGCACTTTCTTGCACCCTGCGCAAGTGGCGAGATGATAATCATAATAATATATAAATGTGTTCCAAAAATTACAGTCAAACGGAAGTCCAGAGGTAGACCCCTGGGGGTACCCTAATACCCTTATATAAGTTTTCCGATTTTTCGTAGGTTTTAAGTTTATAATTATATTTACTTATTTAGAGAAAAAAACAATTACACATCACACACATACATGTTTGTTTTATACATAAAGTTGATATTTATGTGTAATTCCATTATTTCTCATAGAGATGTTACAAAAAAAAGACGTGCTTAGAGATTAAGATAAATGTAACAAAATATAAAAAATCTATAAATGTTGAAAGCAAATATTATGAAGAATGAAGTATAATGTTGAATTCACAAAAATTGCGTTTAGAAATAAAATTTACACAACAGCGCATTCCGGCCATACCCAGGTCCAAAGAGGTTGTATCTGTAATATTTTTTAAAAATTCTCTTTGAATATATTCAGATACAATAACAATGACAGAATGGTCATAAAATTGCATGGTTATAATGACTTTCTTGTCAAACCTTGACTATCAAAACATAATTGATCACCGAGACATGAATTATTGAGATCCATGCTAGTTTTTAATTTGAATTAGATTAATAGTAATCGAATGCGTTAATGAAAATAGTAGGTAGGTTCCTAATTTTGAGAAATTGTTTTGTGAAATTTTCACCTCAAACATTTTGTACGGAGCTTCATCAAAATTCCTCAACGCGAGTTATGGAATTTTTGGGTTTTGGAACATATTTTTAGTATGACGCCGTAGAGATCATCCAATAAAATTTTCAGGATAAATAGTCGATGGGATTGGCATATTTTTGAAATGAGTTTAGACAAAGTTTTTCATTAAATCGTCCTCAAAATTTTTAAATATCTGGAATTATAACTAATTTTGAGATTCAATTTTTTTTCATGGCGAGATGGTATCATATCGGCCTACAAATTAAAAAAAAACACATGCAATGGAATAAAGATGTAAAAATAAACTATTCTTTATTTCAAAGACGTATCTTTTGAGGGTAGGTACCTACTGGGGAAAAAATATTCAAAATTTTGTATTTGGTCTACTATAGACTCTTTGTTAGATGTTATTTTTCCTGTTGTGTTTTCAATTACCCGGATATTATGTGCCTGAAAGGGATGATTATAGAAAATTTTGGAAACGCTATTATATATAGATGATTATGGGTATTCATATGAATACCATAATTTGTAAATATAGGTAGGTATATTCGTTGAAATACGCATTGCAGTGAAATAGCATAATGACTACAGTAGCGGAATTGCTTATAGAAGCCGAAAATCTTGGCTTGCCTATGAATATTATGTATATTAAGAAATTCAAGACCTGGTAGGCTTAAAGACCACACAGAAAAGTATTGATGATTTTAATGCCTGGCGCGATCTTCGGCGGCAAAATGGAGGATTCAACAATCTCCGGTTTCAAAGCGATTAAATGCAGCTTTGACACTCTGATTTCATGGGGAAGCAAATTCACAACTATGGCAATTGGTAAACCAAAGAAAGATACAAAGGACTTACCCCGTTTTACTGCACTCTCCGATGATCCCACAAGTATATTACTTTGTAAAATTAATATTCAAAAAACACACGTCACAGCTGTATGGCGCTTATACGATTTTCACTACTCGCGGCTGTCATTAACGTTTTCGTTACACGGCTAATCGCTGCATACTGACTGAGTAGAATATCTGTGTGATTTGTTCGTGGTCTTATTGTTCCAAAGGGGTGATTAGGTAGGTTTTGGATTCATGGATGTTGCTAGGGCAAAAATATAGGAAATGTCGGGAAGGTATGAATTGAAGGATTACCAAGCCGCAACAAGACCTAATAGGTAATTTTTTATTTGTTTTATTGCAACCATACTACAAGATTAAAATTGAACCGAATACGATACTTGATAAATATATTTTTGCACGTAATTTTAAAAATCTTTTTCATGGCCAATGGAATGAACAACAATGCTTAAAAAACGTAAAGTTTTCGACATTTCCCAATTTTCTTTCAGGGTTTGCTTAGTTCGAAGGTTCTAGGCACGCCCCTGCAACCCTCTATGGTTAAAATGGCACGTTTTATATTTCATACAAGTCTATTAATTCGTCACTAAATTATAATTTGCTGGGCGACTGGTAACAGGCTCTTAATTCGTGCTTTATTTGATTTTATCAACCCCCCATAGTTGTTCACAGCAACCCCTTCTGAATAATAATAATAATGCTATTATTATTTACACCCTCTTTTGTCACCAGCCGATGATCGAGCGTCCCTCTCTAATGTCACGAAACAGCCCCCGGTGCGAGGGAGAAAAGAAACTTATTGCATAGGGGTTGGAAGACTTAATTCATATCAGGGATAAATAACCCAACGATAAAACCATTGATACTTTTTTGACAGTGTATTTATTTATATTTATCTGTTAAAAAATATTTTAAGTATCCGCTGGTTACGGATCCCTGGAAAAACCAACAAAAAATAAATTGAACCAGTAAATTTATTCAGCTTAAGTGAAGCGTGAGCCCTACTTAAAGTGAATAGCCAACTAATGTCGTCTCCCTCCGACGCAATGTGGCCGTGTAACGTTACGCCGTTGGTGTGAGTGAGACGGCAATGTGTTTATCCAAAGGTGACACGATGAATTTTCCACTCGTGTATGTTGTCCTTGCTAACTGCTAGTTGTTTGTTTAGCGAACGCGGCGGATCGTAAACCGTATGTAATCGAACGGCGATTGATATTGTATTTATTACAAATCATATATTTTACCATTTTTTTCGTACATTCGAGTGTGGTAAAATAGATGTATAATATGTCCTATTCTGATTATTCTAAATTTATCTGTCTAAATTTTAGTATATGAGAAATGTCAAAAAGTTGACTGCGCGGATAAAATCCTTGTATCCACGGTCGCCCGTTGGATATAGACGTTTTCGTACTCTGAAACGAATCAGAATAGGACATATTATTATGTCCTATTCTGATTCATTTCAAAGTACAAAAACGTCTAAATCAACGGGCTACCGTGGATAAAATGATTTTATCCGCGCGGTGTGATGTAATGAGTCCCGTATAAATGTATTCAACTTTTTGACATTTCTCATACACTAAAATTCAGACGGATAAATTTAGACGAATCAGAATAGGACATATTGTCGGCCTTGATGGCTTAGTCCCGGTGGAGAAGGACTCTGTCAAAGGTCCCGGGTTCGAATCCCGGTGGGGACGCAGTTTTTAATTTTGTTTTGAGTCTGGATCTTTGAGACAATAATTATCTCAAGTCTCCAGAATGTGGCAACTTGTCATTGGGTGCGTGTTAAATAAATATTTGACATAGTACCTGTTAGTTGCCAAAGAAGCAATCTTATAAATAAATAAATAAATTAAATACAGAGGTCAATGATTTGTTAACACCTTTATATATTGAAAGATTACAAACTTAAAAATACATTACGACCCTTTATCCTAAATAAAAATTTTGGGGGATATATGGAAGTCAAAATTTGTGGTTAGGTATTTATTTATTTATTTAAAGGACAACATACAGCATATAATAAATTATATAACATAAAGATAATTTGATTAATAATAAAGCCAATTACAGGTTGTCGCTGAAGTTATCGTAGTATATTAAGATACATTAGGAATGGTTACATATTATGGTGAGATATTGTGTGAATGATAGGTATAATATGAATTTTTGAATTTCAAAAATTCATATTATACTTTTTCATAGGTATAATATGAATTTTTGAATGAGAAATCTAATTAAAATATTTTTTGTTGAAAAATATTTTTTTTATATCGATAACAGTGCCATCCTTTGGATCTAAAACTATCCGCTCTTTAAATCCAAAATCTACCATAAAAATTTAGAAAATTTCATAGAAATCATGACACGAGATTTTTATATAGGTACTAAGATTAACGCCAGGTATCCGGTTAAATGTAAACATTTTGTATACTTACCTACTTGTAAACAAGACTTGAAATTTCAGAATATAAATAAAATCTAAAACTTATAAACTGCAATTACCTACTGAAACTTATAAACTGTAAGACCTACTGAATCTTATAAACTGTAATACCTACTGAAACTTATAAACTGTAATACCTACTGAAACTTATAATTATTAAAGTTTGTCTGGGGTTGTGTTGGAGAAGCCATATAATAGATACAACAATAATGAAGATGGACCATTGAATGATGTTCGACATCATAGTGTAAGAATGTTATGGACATAATTCATATTATTGTTTTTATTTCTTTCCTTTTTCGCAAAAAATCCTGATTGTTTTATGTTCAGTATTCCCAAGAGATATTATTTCTCATTTGTGTAATTAACAAATAAAAATGACAAGATACCTACATAAACAATGGGCCTTACTTACCTATTATTTAAAATACAATTTTATCCAACGCTAAGTCAGTTTCGGCCATACAAAAAACTGGGTAAGTATCAGCTTAAACACAAATTGCAAATAGTAAGTAAGACCAATTATGTATAGGCATATTATGATGACTCCAATTCCATTTTTTTAATCTGTATACAATAGTTAAGTTTAATCCTATATGTTCCTGTGAAATATTTATAATAATATGTGCACTGCTAGCCCTAGAACAGGTATACCTAGTTGGGCAGCAGTTAATAAATGTTCCAGGCATCCTCAGTCATGACGAAGAAGAATGTATAAAGCCTAAACCTATATCATTATAATTTTTTGGTATATTATCTAGATTATCAAAAAATATTTAACATACCTAATAATATTTCAATTCACATATGTATCCATTCTGAGAAACCATAATGAATATTCGTGAACGAAATTGGTAATAAATGAATAGGTAGGTACACGTTACAAAAGATGAAATCTTGATGTTCACACATTAAATGTATTTGAATAAACATTATAACGAAAATATACCTGTTCATAATTTGAATTTATTGCCTGTAATAAATTTTTACTAATATTATGGATTCACATAAAAATTGGAATTCCGTATAATTTTGTTATTCTCATTTTTTGTATTATAAACATCTAGAACCCATTTGAATATATACTTTAATAGTGATGGGCAAGGTACATTGGGATCAATACAGGCTTGGTCTTTTGTTTTGTTTTATATGTAAAAAGTAAAGAACGTTTTGCTAAATGTATTGTCCTACGAACATATAAAATGGACAAAAAAAATACTTCGTTTGCAAAGATTTATAGTAAGATGATGAGACGGTAACAGAGAAGCAAACTTAAAAAAAATTAAAACAAATGTCGATAAATATTATTGGCGGGTTTCGATACAACTCTTCACAAAAATAATAACTATAGTAGAAAAGCTTTTTCAATGCAGAAATTCACCAAATAAACAGTAATAATCACTTAAAATTTTACAAAATATTGTCATTGTTTTTTTATTTGCTGTAATCTTGGCGTTATTTTGTATGAATTATGTTCATGTAAATTATCATTTAAAAAAAAGATTTAGAAGTAGGTACTCTATTGATTATGACATATAATGTATAGGTAGTTTTTTTAATATATTAATATAAAAATAAATACCTAAACCAGCGGTCGCGAGTTCGAATCCTGCCTCGACAAATTCACCAATAGCACAATGATTTATACTTAATTTAGGGAATGTAGGATGATGTATATGTACTTTTTTAACAAGGGCAAAAAAAATAACTTAAATAAAGACTGATTGTTTTACGACTTGGTTTTGCCCATCACTATTTTGTACTATAGATAGTAGTATCCGTTTGACATAAGCAATTAACTTAAATATTAATGTTTATATTAATTAAAAACATTAGACTACCGAATGGTGAAATTAAATTTGTAAAACTGAATATTTAAGTGTAATCAAGATACCGTAGGACGTTTTGTACTTAAATTTAGATAAAATAACATTATAATAACCAACAGACTTACTTTTATTAAGATTTATATTAAATTATTTTATGTAACCCAGCTGTTTTCAAAGTGTGTGTCGCGAATAATTTTATGTACCTACCTCTAGTATTTATTTATGGAGAGAAGCACAAACAGAAAAACATGTTTTGACAACCGAACTGGCTCCCTGTGTTTCAGCCAAACCTGTGTTTGGTTAAAACACAGTATTGTTTGATGTGTTTAATATCATTTGGTTGCACAATACCAAATGTTTTGTAGTCACTATAGTTCGGTTAATTTTAAAATCATAAAATATATAGACAATTAGAATCAGCATAATAGTTCCAATGCTCCAATAACAGATATAACCTACATATGTATAAAAATTAAATCATAATTGATTAAATTCTATATTATTATAGGTACCTATATAAATATCTCAGTGGACTGAAATGGTCTAAATTGTTCTTGTATCTACTTAAACGAAATACTTCAGGGTTTCTCAGCCTAACATTGGCATTCATTTATTCAATCCATCACGGCATATCCCACAATGTGGGGTAACCAGCGACAGGTGTGCACAACCATATGACAGGAAGTACGTTATTTTAATCTTTAAGTAGGTACATCAAATAATAAAAAAGTAGTAGGTATATACAATTTCTCACGCCATACCCCCTAGACAACGTGTCATTTAGCTCAAGAAAAGAAACAAGAAAAGATAATTATATGTATGGCAGTTATGACAGTTGCCAGTCACGTGATAACTGTCACTTCCACACATTGAGTTGTCATTTCTTGTTGCTTTTCTCGAGCTAAATGACACGTTGTCTAGGGTGGCAGATCTCTCACTGGGTAGGCAGAGAGAAACGAACCCCACATTTTTTTATCTATCGCCTCATCAAAATTTATGCATCGTTTCATGTATGTTCGTATATTGTTAAAGCTTCCTTCATTCCCTCTGTTGCCAAGCTTATCAGTATTTCCAGTCCAGAGAAGCAAAGTTAACGACAAATAAATTTCTCCTCTACTGCAAAAAGATAAGGATTAAGGCAATTTGTTTCCACATTAATAAAATAAAAAAATTGTTCATCAATATTCCTAACAAAGCAAAATCTCAGTCATTGGTTAATACGGTTAAATCGTATAATGGCCATACCCTTATACAAACGAATATTATTTGAGAGCATTGTATTAACAATTTCCAAAAAGTTAGTAAACAACCCAATGTTGCCAGATAAGAAATCCTTTAAATCTGATATCAGTACGAATTTCATAGTTTCAACGTTTGTGATTAATTCTATAATATAAAAGCATTGACAATATCTTATCCGGGAGCGTCGACGACTTCTCCGACAATATTAAAGTAGAAGACCATGCATTGTATGGTAGTGTCTGATACTTTTCTCAGTCCAATAGTCGGACCTTTAACATTATAGTTTTTTTTATGTTTGTTTCTTGTTTCTTTTTATTTTCAGATCTCACTGCAACAAGATCTGTTCCAATAACATAATTCACAACTGTGCCTTTGCCCGACCTCGTGTTTCTCAAAAATACAATATTGTCGTTTTTGTTGGCTTTTACTATGGAATCTTATAGGACATGTTTAGAATTTGAATTTTCTCTAATTTCTCCACAACATCATCTTCTGTATAGTCTCTTTGTGACAATGTTTTGATTCCCTTGTACGATTTACTGAAACGAACTGATAATAAAAATATGTTTAAAATTAATAATGCTATAAATTTTTTTTAATAGTATTTTTTGATTGAACTTGTACAATGTTTGTGTAATCAGTAAAATCATATGACTGAATAAAAATGTATTATAAATTTATAATTGTTATAAAATATCGTTATGATATTTTGCTTTCTTAGAAATTTTTGATTAACAAACTAAAGTGGATGATATTTTGTCTTGTTTGTTAATAATAATTTGTTTATTTATTTATAATCAATGACGACTCCGAGTGCTCTGCTTGGGATCCTATGGAGCAGGGGTCGGCAAAGTGCGGCTCTTCGGCTCCTTGAGTGCGGCTCTGGCACAAATATCCACGGACACGTTGTTTCATTATTTAAATTAAAATAAAAATACCCCCCCCCCCACATGAAGTTTATTGCCAGATGGAAAATTTTTACAATCAATAATTAAATAATCTAATTTATTTATTATTGCTTATCTATATTTAATCATAAAAGCAATAATTTTCTGGAAAACTTACGAATTGAGAAATAAGTATACCTATAAATAAATGGGTGAACTTATATCATCACTTTAATTTTTTGCATGGTCTAGGTGTAACCTACACTGAAAAACATTTAATACTGTCAAAATTTATGTTAAAGTAACCAAAAAATTTCTTGTAACCAACTATTTTGTGCACACAGCTAAATCGTTGTTATAAAATCAAAACGTTAGCGACTAATTATAAAAGTTTAGATAAATATAAGTAGGTAAACAATCATATTTTTTCTGTGTAGTTTCAATGTATAAAAATAGTTTGAGAAACGCTGTAATTCAAAGAAAGAGCCAGTTATTTTACCAGAATGACCCATTAAAGTTAATCTCAACAGTCGCTTACATTATAACATGCTATAAAACTAGTCATTGTTGTTAATCTCTTGAATTGTTACTACGTATACTCTCTGCTGTCTTAACGACACCAATTAATATTATTAGTGTACATTAATTATCACTACTACGGGCCGGAATCGCTTCATTATGATTCGAATTGAAAATTTAAATTTGAATTTATAAAAAAAACAAAACATTTATTTTATCATTATTAGTAGTGTTGTTGCGTCACAGAAATAAATAAAGAAATAAATTATATTTTAAATACGCCGTTAAAATTAACAACATACAGATGTGAAACTCAACAGTTAAGTTTTTCCTTAGCAATTTCCTTTCCTTGTTCTTTCCCAGTTTTTTTTTGCTATAAAATGCTTTTTTGTTTTAGGTAGGTACCTACCTATCAACCTTATTGCTGTTGTACATAAACTACAATGTCGTTGTAAATATAAATATTATGTTACATGTAACACACATTTGCGCACGCTTATCAAATTTAGGCAGTTAGGTTAGATTGTCATAACATAACTATTTTTGTTAAAGGTGCGCATGACCTAACCTAACCTGACTAATTATGTTAAATGTGCGCAAGCTATCACAGTCAGACGAGCGAAAATTGAAATTTTTATATTGGTTGCAGAAAAAATAAAATATAATCTTTTATGCAGGTAAGGCAGGGCGTTGCTATGCCCAAGATATCGTGCGCAAATAGTTTTGGTATAAAAATAGGTACAAGTTGTAAGGCCTACCGTGGTGTGCGGGCGCAAACGATATGTCTACTTAAAAATAAGAACAATTATAAATCCTTCAAACGATTTCGCCATAGATACGGTGCCTTATTATCCGAAGATTCTCACTGACTTGTCTGTTTCCAAAGATCTTGGTCACTTCTCTGATGCCCTATATATATATATATATATATATATATATATATATATATATATATATATATATATATATATATATATATATATATATATATATATATATATATATATATATATATATATATATATATATATATATATATATATATATATATATATATATATATATATATATATATATATATATATATATATATATATATATATATATATATATATATATATATATATATATATATATATATATATATATATATATATAGCTTTCAGTGTGAGTAGACGTGTGTCGCGCGCGTGCTTTTCGTTAAGTCCTTGAAAATGCCTGGTGATATTCAGGCGAAACGTCGGAAGACAAATGGTCTTAGTCAAGACCTACTGACACGGGAAAACCGAGACAAAAATATTATAACATATTTCACCCGTGAAAACATCAAATATAACATATATATATATATATATATATATATATATATATATATATATATATATATATATATATATATATATATATATATATATATATATATATATATATATATATATATATATATATATATATATATATATATATATATATATATATATATATATATATATATATATATATATATATATATATATATATATATATATATATATATATATATATATATATATATATATATATATATATATATATATATATATATATATATATATATATATATATATATATATATATATATATATATATAAATAAATATATATATATATATATATATATATATATATATATATATATATATATATATATATATATATATATATATATATATATATATATATATATATATATATATATATATATATATATATATATATATATATATATATATATATATATATATATATATATATATATATATATATATATATATATATATATATATATATATATATATATATATATATATATATATATATATATATATATATATATATATATATATATATATATATATATATATATATATATATATATATATATATATATATATATATATTTACTAACTTTGAAATGGCAAAATAAGAACAATGCCAACAAAAGTAAAAATAATATATCAAAAATGTTCTCAATCTCTGAATGTGGACTTTGAAAATGGTTGTTTTCGTTACGGACACAGATCATTGGATCAAATTCGGGGTGTAAACGAGGGTTGCAAGATCGTATACAACACAGAAGTGAGGGGTGGAATAAAAGTAGGTACAACCGAAAAGATTCACGATAGGGGTAGCCACACATCAAACTTCGACAACAACTGTACGACTAAAACATTTCGAAAGTATTCCCTCGTCCCTTTCGCACTCGAACGATTCAAACTAGAGAGAGACGTGCACACTGCTTTTTAAAACGGCCGCTTGTTTAATGTTGTTTATGAATGGGGGCAATAATTTTGGTACCGGAGGGTAGATTATTGTGCAAACTCTAACCCCCCACCCTACACTGCTACAATATAAAAACGACTGCGCGATAAATTATAATGGAAAGGGAAAACGATCATTAAAGAATTGGTATTTTATTGACAAATCTCCCTATAATGTCACCCATGTACTTTTTTTTACTACAAAGAAACATTTTATCAATCATCATGCTCAGCGTCATAACCCTTGACGGGTCCTAGCTGCCTCCAAGAATCTTCTCCATACTGCTCTATCGCTGGCTGCCACCTTCTAGTTCTGCTGCCCTTTAGCTCGACAATGCCATCCAACCTTCGTAGTTTAAGGTCTCCTTCTTCATACCGTTTGGGTTATTAGATAACGCCCTTTTTGGGAGCCCCATCATCCATACGGTGTAAATGTCCCAACCAGCGTAGTCAGTTAATCTTAATGAATTTGACTATGCTGAATTCCTGGTAAAGATCATAGAGTTCGGTATTATATATTTTACGCCATGTTTGACCGTCGTTAATAGGTCCATGTATTCTGCGTAATATTTTTCTTTCAAAGTCGGCCAGTCAGTTTTCATTGTGTTTTGTTAATGTCTAGGTTTCCGAGGCATATGTTAAGACTGGTCTAATCAGTGTCTTATATAGCGTGGCTTTAGTTTTTCTGAACAATAAGCGTGACTTCAGTTGTAACAAAGTAACTCCGGTTACTTTGTTACAATCCTCTTTCCAATCTCAATGCTCATATCATTAGCTCATAAACATATGATCACTCTGTGTTAATTATAATTTGACCAATCATATTCAAACATAAAGAAAGTATGAATATATCATGTTGAAAATGTTTTAAAATAGACTATTTTGTGTACCTATTATAAATAAAAAATTACATTTTAAATGATATATCTTATTTTGAAAAAGATACGTAGAAGGTTTTCTTTGTGTTTGATTGGGTACTTTACCGGATTCCGAATATATTTTAGGTTACATTATAAAACTGTAAAAGCACAAAAGATCACAAATGATCGCATTGTGGGGACAGTAAATTTCACTTTTGGTTCAATTCTTTTGTTACGTCTAATGTTGGTTGATAAGTATAACTTTATAGTAATAATTTTGTTTTTATAAACATGTTTAAATTTACCCAATCAAATATACTGCTTCAGAATACGAAGCTAAAAAACTCTGTGACGCCCAGGTACTCTCCTTTTTTATTAATATTAACAAAATTTTATGTTAATAGTCACCAAATTAAAGTGACTACAAAACAATTGGTTAATTTTAGTCAATTGTTTTGTGCATACCTACCAAATTAATTACTAAAGTTTCGTTAAAATATCGTTATCCAAACAGTTACTTGTCCTATTTTTACTATTCTTCACGGAGTCGGTAGGTACTTCTCTCCGCTCATTGTATAACCAAAATAGTTTTGAGTGATATTCTATTTTCTTTGTCCTCAGGTGAAGGTCTGGTTCCAAAACAGACGGACGAAGCATAAACGGATGCAGCAGGAGGAGGAGGCCAAGTCTTCGCAGTCCGGCCAGTCCAAGGGCGGTTCCGGCAACAAGTCGGGCACGGACGACGAGCAGTCCCAGAGATACGACGGCCAAGGTTACGACGAGGAAGAGGAGGAGATGATAGACATGGAGATGGACGACGAGTGTCTGACTGAGAGTGAAAACGAAGGATGAGACTTCCAGTGTGCGGAAAATAATGGTTCATAGTTTAGTGAGACCTTTGAGGGCGTCCGTCGGCCGCCAGCAGAGGAAGTCTAGAGGAATAATGAAAAAAGGACGTGCAACTCGCTCTTGCGTGTCGTCATAATAAACCTATAAAATATTACAATTGATGCAGTTTATAAAAGCACGATTTTTGCCTTTTTAATCTCTTTATTCAACAATAATAAACTTATACATCTTGATGTTATTTATAGATAGGTCGATGGTAGAACGGTTAGCACATTGGGTTAGTAATGCAGTGGTCGCAATTTCGAATCCTGCCTCGACCGATTTCGTTCACCTATAGCACAAGCATTTATGCTTATTTTAGGGAACGTAGGAAGATATATTCATTTTTTATATTTAAATAAAAAATACAATGTTTTAATTCTGTCCAAGTTGATTTTGTCCATTTTTGGGTCAATGCTGGTTTATGTCAGTAGCAGGACTATCGTTTTGGCTGATTATGCTCTTATCAACTAGCTCCACAATTGACCATCACGGTTTGACATTATTCCTTTGAATGAAAAATATTCCTCCATTTTGTGTATATAGAAATCGAATCTACGAGTTGATCCTTCGAAGACTACCTTAATACAAATTTATTGTGCAAATATTGAAATTTAATTGTTGTGATATTTGTGACTTTTTTTAAAACATAGATAATTAATTATCCTAACATTATCGAATGTTAACATAGTTAATTATCTTAACATTCGTTTTTTGAATGTTAAATAATGAATACCTACTATTATTATTATTATCAACATCGCACCTCTGCGATTTATTAAGATTAGTTATTTATTTATTCAATTGAAATTTATATTGTTTTGTAAATTCGTATATGATGTTTATTTCGACTTTAAAAATAATTATTCTTTGAGAATGTAAAATATTATATACACTCTTTTAAAATTTGATTGATTCACCGATTCGAATAACTCACTCAATTGAATCTCAAATAAGTACCTACCTATTCATTTATTTTTTTTTAACTAATGGTTTGATAAATTTAACAAAGACTTGAATGAATGTCATGAAGATATTATTTACAGTTTTGATTAATCAGATTTTAATTTATTTAAAAATATTATAATATGTTTTTTTTTAAATTTGTGAATCATTTAAATGTTTGAATTATTCATTTAACTTTTAATCTCGACATATATCCACCAAACTTAAAATTAAACAAAAAAAAATATTTTCAAAAATACATTTTTCAACATATTTGGAAACTGAATGCTGATCCTGAAACTGAATGCTCTATAGGTATCTGAATGCTAATCCAAAGGTCCCGGGTTCGATTCCCGGTATAGACATAGTTTTCAATTGTGTTTTCAGTCTGGTCCTGTGATACGATTAATATCATAAGTCTCCAGAATGTGGTATAACATAATACCTGTTAGTTGTCCGAGAAGTGCCTACCTATTATAATTAAAAAAGAAAACAAAAAATATTTAATAGAATACTTAAGTACTGAGTTGTGTTTGAATCATTTATATTTGAAGTCATAATTTTACTAACGTGAATAATACAAAAAAAAGATACATTATTTTTTAAATATATCTTCATTTAGTTTGATAATTTAATATTTCACAAACAACTTAATTATAATTACAATATATTAATTTTGAGACTATTAATATCTCAATTATTTTAATTAAACAATGATCCGTCAAATTTGTCCATTGGATACTTCAAATTGTTGACTTTTTAAAATAAAATCGTTTCTCAATAATTTATGGCTTAATTAACGTAAAACATTTTTCGAGAAATGATATCATTAAATTATTTTTGACTACTGTTCAAATCCTGATACTAATTGACTATTAAAAATAACAACCAAAATCCTATTAGGTTTTCTTGAAATGTTTATTACCTACTACAAAAACATATTTATCGACCATATTCAGGTAGTATTTTATTAATAATAATATCAAATATTTTCTCAGATACAAAGATATTCTCAGAGAGTAGGTACTTTTATATTATTTCATATAGGTAAGTAAACATCTTTAAAAAAATCGTATTACAGTGAAAAAAAATTGTGACCACCGAACTGGCCACCGAACGTTTTTAGCCAAATCTTTGCTTTCAGTAATAAAAGTTAATATATTTATGAATGTACTGTTTGGTTAAGCGCACAAAATATTTAGTAGCACAAAACACATTGTTTTGTAGTCACTGTAGTTCGGTTAATTTTAACATATTTTTTGCAGTTAATTTACTTAAGAGGGTATATAACACTATTATGTGACTGAAAACTTTACGTATTAAAACAGCCAAATACACTTTAAAGTTAGTAAGGTGAGCTATCTTTTCTTGTTTCTTTTCTTGAGCTAAATGATACGTTGTCTAGAGGGGCTAATGTGAAATGAAAGAATAATCTCAAACATTCACTTTAATTTTATGTATTCGAAAGATTTTTTTTCTACATTTAAATAAAAGTGGATTTTCATTTTCCATTAAGATTTTTAACGACGTCACAAAAAATAGTTTAAGAAGACATATAACGCTAAACTTAGTGACTGAAAACATGATATACCTATTAAAACCGCCCAATGCACTATGAAGTTATGCGTTAGTAAGGGTAACTATGGCGTGCGTTAAAAAAGGTTTATACGTGATTTAAATTATCGGAAACCGCAAATTTGCTCATTTTTTGCATTTTAAGAACAAACCTAAGTTGAAATGAAAAAACTTTATCGGTCATTCACTTTGATTTTATGCACTCTTTGAGCATATAAAAGATTTATTTCTCTACGACACGTAGTTATGGAGAAATTTAAAAAAAAAATCTGTAAAAAGGATATTTTTAATCATTTTTTTATCGGAATTTAAGCTGAATTATAAATAGTGTGAGGAACATTCACTAGAGAAATGTTGAAAAGACTTATACTATTTTTTCTAGATACACACTGTTTAACATATTTGAGGAATTTGATTTGAAATTGAGGTGTTTAGGTTTATATGGCCCCTTAAACAGAGATAATAATTTATTTCATTCTATTTCAACTTTTTGGTGGATGTGTCAAATCAATATCACAAATTAAAATTCATATTATACACGCTAATTTACATTTCTTGTGAGAATAATTTTTATGAATTATATTTTTTAATTTATTTATTACAATTGTTTATATAAGTATTACCAAAAACTATACAATTTTTTAACAGTATTTGGTTCTACTTATTTGAAAAAGTTTCTTTATATGAATGCTGTGAATAAATAGAAATATTTATGTAATTATTTGAATTGAAACTTATTAGATGTTAAGAATGTGCCAAATTATTCTTAGATTAATTTCTGTACATATAAAATAAATTGTAATTAAATAGGTATAAATCTTTTTTTTAAAGAAAGGCTAGAATCATTGTACTATTTTAAAAATTAAGTAAAATAAAATATATATTTCAATTTGATTTTGTATAAAAATGTAATCAGTATTTTTTTCAATTTCCAGTAAAATGTGTTTAAATAGGACGTAATGCATTATTTTTTTTTTATATTTAATTCAAAAATATAATTATTTTAATTTGAATTTGTTATTTGGATGATTTATTTTTTCATAAATATTACAAGGGAGCAAAATTCATTCTGGTTTTATATACCTTCCATATTATTTTTTATTATTATAATTTACTATTAACTCATGAGACCTGATAATGACCCTTTGGAAAATAATTATAAAAATAATGAACAAAATAAAAACAGATTTTTACATTATTAACGACATACTATTTTATTTATTTTTCAAAACATAACATACTATTGTCATATTTTTGTGGTATTTGATTTGTAGTTTTTTTATATCACATCTTGTCGTTTGGAATTTAACAACTGTCTGAGTTAATACATTTAAGTAATTGTAAAAATTATAAAGGCGATTTACCTATATATCCTTAAATAAAATATTGTTTAAACTTTTGATATACAAACTAATATTTTTTACTTTGTTTTTTGAAAATGTTATAAGTATTGTAATCAACACTTCAATTAATTATTCTTCAAAAAAGATTTTAAAAAAATAACAATCGATTTTCCTTATAATATTATTATTTATATGTATTATTTCAACAAAAACACTTAGAAAAAACTGATAACTAAGCGCCTACTAAGTTTACGATCTTGTATTAGTTTCTATCGTTTATTTATAAGCACTTACAGTTGGAATAATTAAAGAAATGGGAAACTCAATTAAATATTTTGGTGGTGCAATCAATTCATGAGGTAAAATACCCTATAACAGGTTACAATTCCTAGTGGTAGTTGTTTGTTTAAGTGTTGTCTCCCTTTGAACAACGAATTATTTCCTCGTATATATTAAAATAAAAAAAAAATTTTTTTTTATAACATTAATTTCGTTTTATTATTTATTTATTTCATTTATTTTGCGTCCAAATAAGTCATCGAACGAACCCAGTTATAATGAAATGTTTTATAATGTAAATATTTAATTGATAAATAAATACTACTTAGATTATTTATAAAATTGTACATATTAGGGAATAAAAAATATTGCGTATTATATAAGCGATCGAATATTATGTGAATAAATAAATGTGTCTGTATTTAAAAAAAAATCAACGTTTAAAAATACAATGTCAAATAATAGAAATTTAACTGAACATTGTCGAACTTCAAAATTAATTGGTAACAACACAAAAAAAAACAGATCAATAGTTCTACTATTTTTTTTTGCTTTTGTAAGGATGATCGTAAAGCCTTTTCAACTAATTAAAATATAAAAAAAAACTTTCATTGTTCCAAGTAGGTACCTACCTAATTATTTTATTACACTGTATTAGTAGGTACCTACTTACATACAAAACACTGTTTTAGATTCTACAATATTTTTATATTTGCTACACCTGTAATAGCTTAATGAAAATTTTCAAATTTTCATTATTATAGAATTTAATATATTGAGTCGTAGTACCCACGGAAGTTTCTTTTAAATAAAAAAAGTTCTGAGAAAAGATCGAAAAAAACTCCTGTAATATAACCCGTAGTTACTGACTGAACGTTGAATTAAAATAATTTATGATGGAATTACATCAAGCTCAACCTTTTAATTGTATTTAATCTCATCCTAAGAAATTCGTAGAACTATTAATCTGCTTTCTCATGTGAAATTTCATATGAACCCGATCAAAAGACACAATATATAATATGAAAATTACTACCATGACATCAATCACAAAATGGATATCAAATATTTTGACTGTTATTATTATACTTTTGCCTGTATCTTTACAATATTGAAAATTATATATATGTGCATTGTGATGATTAAAAAAAACTGAATCTGTATAAACTTAAACGATCCTGCAAAATAAAACATGTCTTGTCAAAATAAAACATCTTCTTTTTCTTAATACTTCAAACCCCGATCCTCGACATTATTAAATAGTTTTCATGGCTCAGTTGGTTAGATATTATCTGATTTCCATGTTCAATTACCGGTGGATGCACAGGTTTTCATTTTTTGATATTTATTTAATAAAGTTTATAAAATGTTCATTTTTTTACTAGTTCCTTCCTCACTAGGATTAAATCCCGTGATGAGGAAGGTCTCCATTTAGTTTCTTTAAAATAAATATAAAAATAAAGGTCACACAGTTAATTTTTGGCATATTGGTACAAGTTGTATGACTTGCGTTCCAGGATTCAATAAATTCTCCCGTAACTATTTTTACTCAGGGCTTAAGACACTGGTAAGTTGAATGATAACATGTACTCTTTGGCAATAAAAATAAATTAATAAAAATTCCTCTTTCTTTCTCTGTTAGCCTACCTAAGTCCAATAATGGACATTTAGAGATTGTCAACCTTTCAAGAAGAAAAGAGCTTACACTAACATAATGTGGATAGTACCTACAGTGTTGCCAATACCCACTCATTTTGTATTTAAATTAAATAAATAAAACATGGGCCTCCCCCTGAGACCTCCTCAGCTATTTGTCCTGGGCAAAACGCATCCAAATGCCTCCAGCCACTTATCTTATATCGTCAAACGACCTTGCCTAAGGTCCTCCAACGTTTCTTCTGCCCGTTCTTGGTCTTTGGCGAATGGTGACCTAGAAACAAATAAATAAAACGCTTGAATCATCTGAGACGCTTGAACCAGGATACAAAGGATGAATCGTAGGCAAATTTTTCACAAAGTTCAAGATGTGCCAAAGAACCGTGATTCTGTGAGCGACATGTGAGAAGAAATACGTGTGAGTTGAAATAGTTAGTGATGATAGGTACAGTATGTAAAATGTATCAAAAAGAAGTACCTAGATTTATATATCATACAAAATATAAAACATATCTAATATAATCCCCAACCTCGCTAGGACGAATCCTGTTTCGAGGTTGGTGATTTAACAAAATAAAAGAGACTTTATTTAAGAGGCTATTTATTTTATATATTTATTTATTTTTCACACCTTTATCACAAAGACTATTATGAAGATTACTGCTGCCCAACTAGGTAACCCTGTTCTAGGGCTAGCAGTTTACAATTTTACCAAGCCAAATATTTGACATTTCGGTTATACATAGTTACATAGAGCGGACACCAGACATCACAACACAGTAAATTACAATATTACATAGTTACCAATATCTTAAACACAAAAGTATAAACTGATACAGTAAATTTTGATATGTTATTATTCTAATATTATTTCTACCATAATATGCACACCCGTTGTTGTCATTTATGTTATGTAGCAGTTTGACATTAAAATTTGCTCTGTGGTCTTCCCAACGTATATACTCAGTAACAATATTGTTTGACTTGAGTCACAAATAAAATAAAATACAGAATCAAGTTTTCTTCTTTGAAATTAATCTAATAAAAAAGAGAAATGTTTTAAAGTTTATTTGTCTTAAAATAAGATGCAATGTAAAGACAATCCTCGAACCCGCTTGTGTAGCGTGTAGGTATATCATTTAATATTATTTCTCAGAATTATTTTTGGATGTTTAATATTTGGGCAATTTCTGTCCTTCCGTAATTCCGTATATATTTTTTTATTCTTGATTTAAATAATGTCTGTGAAGTGAAGTTATTACCTTGAGAGACATAGGTAAAGTATTATAAATTCGTGGAGCGTAGTAGGCTATATAGTATATTTTGAAAATAATATCCTCAGTACCCTCAAAAGATACGTCTTTCAAATAAGGAACATTTTGTATTCACATCTTAATTCTATTGCATGAGTTTTTTGAAATTTGAATTTCTTGTAAAATAAGTTTTAGTAAAACCCTTTTTTATTTTTTTACTTTACGTTACTAAAAAACTACAAGGCCTATAAAGTAGATTTTTATTTAAATCGAAAGAGAATATGAAAATCTACCGGCTGATTTTTTTATTATTATTATATTATTCTTGCTGTATAGAAAAAAACCTCTAAATTTTACAATTTTTTCACGAAAAAGTATTGTATGTCACGGATTAGGTGATATGCAATATTTTTTCGTGTTTCATACATAAAAAGGTAATTTAGTGTGCATTCTTATGTGCATCCGTATACCCAGGGTATACAAGAGCCTATGTACGTACATAGTACCTATGTAGGTAGGTATATATTTATTTATTTATTTAAGAGACAAATACAGTCTAATAAAATATACAAACGGAATACAATATAAAATAAATAAAAAAACAGACCAATTACATTTGTCCACAGATGACAATCATAATATACAAACACACACATTACAACGTTTAATAAGTAAGAATATAATTATAATAAATAAAAATATTATTAGAAAAAATTAAAATGTTATTAAAAAATTATTGAATGTATGCCCGTGGCGGGAAATAAGGGAAGAGGAAAATAAAAAGGAAAAAGAATGGGAGAAGGATTAAATGTGCTCCTAAAAAAATAGGTACAAAAATTAAAAAGTTCACGCCGCTATGCATCTATTTAAAGAGTTTTTGTAGCAGTTATTGCTAGCAGTGAGTATATCAGAATGTAGTATATTGCCCGATAGGTTGATATATGGTACATAGTATGATTTTACGAAACCCAAAATTTACATAAATTTAAACCCAAAATTACATTGCCTTACCCTGCCCTGCAGGTCAAATGCAAACTTTGTTAACTATTGTATGACAATGAACGTCCTTAAAGATTACAATTGTGTGCGCCCAAGTTAGTGTATTTGAATCGAGCGTTACATAAAATACTATGGTTTATTTGATTTTACAAAAAAGTGAGAACATTGTATGAAAACGTATCAAACCAATGTTTAGATTCATCAAATACCTATCATTTAAAAAAATATTAATGTTTCTAAGCCTTATAAGTTTTGAGTTATGGATAAAAAAATCTGAGAAAACAGGTATTATTAAAAAAAATATTACGAAAAAAGTACAAAAGATGAAAGAAAGTGTATCGGACCAATGTATAGACAAATAATGAGAAAATAATATATATTTTTGTTGAAGACTTAACTTTAAGAGTATAGAGTAATGAGCATCCAAAAAGTACCTTGGAGCCTATCCCGTCACCTTGCGCAGCCCACGAGATTTTTCAAAACTTTTGTCGATGACTTTACATATCTGGTTTATACCTAGATAGAAGAACAATCCTGCACACTGCAAAGCTGGTACTTAATGCTTTGGTGACAACACAATCAGAAGATCAAATTGAATGTTGAGTTATTAAATTTATTTATGTCTTATTCTGTTCGGGAACTTATAAGTACCTACACTTCCTCAAAATAATTGCAGATCAATGCGTAAATTGTAAAATATTTGACATTTCAAAATAAAACGCAACGATCTAGCTTCGATTGAGAATAATTCACCCATCCAAATAGATACTTGACATATCAAAAGATTTGGCTATGAGGGGATCCCTATAGGTAAGTACTTCGAACTACCAATGGTCTATATATATTTTAAAATATTTAAAAATAAATGAAAGTCTAAATAGCATTGTTGAGCTAAGTAAATATTTTTATATTAAATTTTCACTTGGCATGCACATAGAATTATTATAATGTAAGCATGCATATAATTTTCAACATCCAATTTTTATTGCATAAAATATATACAATTAAAAAAACATTTTTTTTAATAAGGTACAGCCACCAATAGAGGCGGATTTGTGCTGTACAATTTAGATCATAATATATTTACATAAAAATCAGTCATTATTCCATTTATCACTTTTGTATGCAGTCATATTAATGAGTATGAGTTCACCTTAGCCGGAATTAATAAATCAACAAAATGGCTCCCGATGACACCTGTTACCAAATAAATCGACAATGACCACAACATGTCATAATGTGGAATGTGTCATTATTAACGACTCAACACATACCGTAAATATTTATATAATTGACATTATTTATAAAGGCCGATATAGATCAATAAATAATTATTCTACACGTATATTTTAATTTGAGAAAATTTGTATCAATAATACCTACCTACTATCATGTGCAAGGGAGTGTTTATTATTATTATTTAGGCAATTGTAAATGTCAAAAGCAACGTGAATTTGGAATTCCTTCAAATAAAATTGTTTTTTTTTTGTGTACAATCCTTTTAATATCTGCCTAATTTGTTAATTTCTTTACTTTTCCATTTTTTTATTGTATGTTTCTATATGTAGGTTCAATCTATTTACAAATTTGTAAATTGTATTCGATAAAAAATATTTTTGTTGTATCAGGTACATATACCTAACCATTGTTTTTTTCTAGTTGGTAAGCCATGCAGGGCTACTCATGAAGTTCATTAAGATTAGATTCAGAATTAATTAATTGTATTCATTTACACAAAAAAACAGTAACAGAATCCTACACAATATTGATTTTTTATGATTGAAGATTAAGATTAGGATCAAGTTTATACATTTTTTAGATTAAGACAACATTAGAACGTATTAAGAGCACGTCACGAGTAGGGCTTACTATTCATCCATCCATCGTATCCATCTTCTTTCTCTCCCACTACCTTAATACTACATTGAGTATAGATTTTAGATCATAAAAGAGAGGGGATAACTATGTTAATATGACTGTCTGCTAACAGCTTAATAATGCTAATATTTACCTGTGGAAGATAATTCCCGGTTCCTTTTTACTACTTCGACTCAACGTTTGAAACTGAACAGTTCACCATTTTAAATGCAAACAACAATGGTGTCTTATTCAAAACTACTATTTCTACTTTTTTAAAAATGAATATGTCCTTGTTAAACAAGTACATATAACTCTCAATAAACCCGTTTTTACAACCAGGGTCACCTCAGTTATTTGATTATTTTTCTGTCTAACTTCAATACACCCGCGTGTATTGAAGTTGGACAGGGTGCGTGCTGTCTCTATGGCTATTCAATCTGTACATTCAATTCTGCATAAGAGCCTTTAAGGATGAAAACATGGGTCTGATATTAAATACTGTAATAGTGCGTGATATGATGTACGCAGAAGATGAATTTCTAATAGCAAAAAGTATGGAAGAGTTATATTATCATGTAAATATGGTGTATGAAGGAAGTATAGAGAACGGACTGAGAATAAATATCAGAAAATCAAATGAATCAAAGTAGAGAATGAAAGGCTCGAGAAGGTTGACGAATATATAAACATATCTGGGGAGTATATCCTAACTGAATGGACTGCCTGATAAGGATATTGAAAGAAGACTTAGAGCAGGAAATAAAGAGAATGGGCACTTAGACCAATTATGAAAGATCTCAACATATCAAAGGAAGCCAATCATGAAAGATCTCAACATATCAGACCAATCTACAATACATATCAGATTGGTCTCAACACTCTCAACATATCAGACCAATCAACATATCAGAACAATTTCAACATATCAGACCAATCTACTATCTCAACAATAGACCAATTATGAAAGATCTCAACATATCAAAGGAAGCCAGAGTTTCCATTCATAATCTTAGAGCCAATCATTACGTACGTTTTCACGTAAGTGAAAAACTGGACATGGTATAAGTCGCACGAAAGCAGAATAAATGAAGTTGAAATGAGTTCGTTGAGAAAAATCTGTAATAGAACGTTGTGTGACAGGGTAAGAAACGAGGACATAAGGAATAATAATATAAGATGAAGAAAGATGATATGAATAGAATTAAAGTGAACACGCTGAGATAGTTTGGCCACATGGAGAGAATGAATGAGGAACGCCTGACGAAGAAAATAAACATTGCGGACAGGAATGTATGTATTGAGAGGTCGAAGCCGCCCAAAAAAGGGATGGCACGACCATGTGAACAATATTCTGAATGACGGAAATGTAAGAAGCATGAACAACAGACGAACATGTACGAGACGATGCATGAATGATGCGATAACGAGGCGATGAAGGTGTGCCAAGATAGTAAATGTGGCGTTCGGTTCTCTCTGACTACCCGGCGAGGGAGATAACCCGATTGGATGTAAGTACCTTTGTATTGAAATAAGGCTCCCCACTTTCATGTTTTATGTATAAATCTAAATCTTACCCTCAAAATTACATTTTTTTGGTTTATCTGTCTATTCGAAGACTTGATGAGTTGAATATCATTACTCTTATGTGTTACTTTATTTGAATTTACGGTGTTTATTTGAATTTTCGGTGTTTATTTGAATTTTCGGTTTTTATGTATTTGAAATTTTTTACGTCTAAACAAATTATGTAGCGAATATGTACCTACTGTTAAATATCTTTCTTTGTATTGCCTTCGAACTGAATAACTCCATTGTATTTTTTAACAGATTTTTAATTATCTCAATAGAGACGAAGTTGGAATATTTATTGTAGGAGAACCGGGAAGTCAAGGCACCTACAGGGATTACGACCTGTCATCGGCTGGTTTACGTGATCACTTTATGCGCTTGCGCAACGTTCACCAATTATGCCTTTTTAATGAGATCCCTATCAATTCAATTTTGAAAGTTCTATATATTGTAATACTGAAATTCTTTTCGCTTGAAAATAAGGAATTTTTACTACAGCCATCTATGGGTGAAATTATCAACAACAATCTTATTATTTTTTATTTATTTTGTTGTAACGCCATCTATTGAGAGAATTGGTTTTTTGTAAATAATGAAAGCTACAATTCTTATATCTGAGGTGACAATGCATTTTTCGCATAGAAGTCACCCCTGAATTGCGCCAGACTTATAAGGTCATTTTTGTCTTATTTACCTACTTGTACCAATGTGTAAGTAATCGAATATTTTCATTAAAAATCGAATATTATGAAAATATTCGAACTCCATTGTACCTACTATTTTAAGAAATATTGTAATGACTTATTTTTGTTTATACAAACGTTTATAATATAATGTATTCAAACTGTTTGAATTATTTATTTTTATAATCAAATTAAAGTTATGTTACGTTTGGTACATAAAAACCATATATAAATCAGTTTTATTATTACATCATGCCACAAAATACCATTTCGACGAAATCAATTTTATGCACCAGTATATTTTAATATTATTTACCGACGACAGAATTAAATGTAGGGTAACGATTGATTATTATTTACTCATGACTACATTCGCATTTATTACAAGTCGTGTTCGTTTGGCCATTTTGTTTCGGCTGAGATGTTTCAATGTTCCGCTCGATTTAGCGGGGCATTATGTTAGGTTATTTTGAAAATATCAAACTTGCAAATATTTTTTTGCTTGGTAAAGCAATCTTGCAAAAATTGTTCGACGAACAACTGATATAATATATTGTAGGTATAATAGGAAATATTAATTTTTGATATAACTTAAGAAAAGACTAAAGCGGGGATATCTCTCCGAAAATACCCGATCCCTCTCCTTTTCCTTCCTTTCCTTTGCTACGTAATATTGACTTAAGAAGGAATATTTATCACTAAACACCTGTGATTACCCATATAATTATCATATGGAGTTCTATGACATCTAAAGATATTATTGAACTCCATATAATAATGATATCCATGATATGGGTAATCGTGAGGGTTTTGATTTCGCCGGTTGAATCAGATTTGCCCCCCAGACCTCGATTTCCTCTTTTTGTTCTTTCCCAATACTCATTTTTTTGCTATGATGTATACCTATTTGTTTTTTTAGCATTCATTTTTTGTTGATGTACATACATATATAATTCTGTCACTCTGTAATCTGGTTGGTTGGAAGAAATTGCCTAATGGCAATACATACGCATACCCGACGAGAAGTAGGCGGGACTTTAGACTGCCGCAGACAAACCTGGCAGGTACACAAAATAGTGTGTACTACAAAGGCTTACAACTTTATAATGATTTGCCTGAATGTGTAAAGGAGGCGTCTAGTCTTGCCGCTTTTCGTCGCTTAGGTGCTGAATACATAAAACAAAAGTTTTTTTAAAAATCGTGTGTTTCTATTGTTTATATATTATGTTCTAAGACTATAATATCTGTTTTGTTTGTTTTGATACTATATTATTATTTTTTTTCATGTTCTTTGATGTTTTCTATTGTGGTAGTGTGTTTTCATTTTTTTTTTACTTTGTGTTTTATTGTTATTGATAGATACGTGTCTTTTTTGTGTGTTCATTTAGTCATCCGAAGTTGATTAGTTTATTTTTATTGTTTGTTTTTATTTTCGTTTGTACTAGATGTAAGAAATTGTATTTTTTTTTACATCTAAATAAAATATATACAATACAATACAATACAATACAATAAGCCCTCCAGTGTGCATTATATTTGTATATATATTATGCAAAAAGTAAATAAATAAATATTTTTTCCCACTCTTCTGCTTCTTTTATGTACTTGCAGTAGGTTAACGAACTGTTTGACAGAAATTCAGTCCTACAGGACTACTTATGAAGTTGATTAAGATTAGATTTATATATCAGAAATCTTTTAGATGAAAATCATTCAATTAATTATGTTAATTTATACAATGAGATTTTGTATAAATTAGTTTATTTTGACTACATATTCCGTGGTGATAGATAAGCATTTCTACATGTTATAGTTGAGAGAAAGATAGAGGGAAGACGAAATATAGTGCGTAAAAGAATATCATAATTTAAAAATCTCAGGCAGTGGTTCAAGATTCCGGATGCGGCGTCACTAAATAGGTTGGCGCAAGATCGGGATGAGTTTGGTATGATGGTCGCCATCCTTCGTTAGGAGCGGCACAAGAAGAAAAAGAAGAATTTATACAAACATAATGATAATTTCATACTAAACATTGAGCGCAACTGATTTTTTTCATTAAATGTAGATGAATGTTATATGTGAGTTGTCTATGATGGCATTATCATAGACAATTACATTATTTTTTTTTTTAATTATTGTACAACTGTCATGGCTACGTTTTGTGTATGACCTATAAGAAATATACCATAATTATATTATAAATATCAATAAACAATCTTGGTTTTGTAGTGATTAATTAATTTTGAAAAATGTTTATCTTAAAAAAACTGTATGTAACCTTTAAAAATAAATAAATAAATTAATAAGTGAGTTGTTATTAATGAAGAAGAGACACAAAACTATGATGATTTGAGTATGATCGAGAATTGATTAATGCATTTTAAAACGATGACAATATAATAATTCATTAACAAATGTCTTTAATAAAATGAGATCCCGCTTTTGTAACAAAAGCTCAATTTGACTTATGACAGAAGTTATAACATATGGCTGTGAGACTTGGACGTTGAAGGTTAATACCATGAACAGGATGTAAACTTTTGAGATGTGATTGCATCGCAGAATGCTCAAAGTAGGTACCTTCAGACAGATCTGGTTACAAACTCAGAAGTCTTGAGTCAAGCCAAAACAACCAGGCAACTCCTGTCCGTTAAATCGCATATCTAGGTCACATAATGAGGGGAGAAAAATACCACTTGCTTCAATTAAAACTGGAGGGAAAGATAGAAGGTCTCCGAGGGACTGGAAGGAGACAATGTCCTGGCTGCGTACCTAATATTAGGTAATGGACGGCCTTCAGAACTGAGGAGCAGATATTCCGGACAGCACAGGACAAAGAGAGTGATCTCCAACGTCGGGGGTTCCTGGCAGGGCACTAGAAGAATAAGAAGAAATTCGTTTAAGAAATTGAGTGAAAATATTGATAGCAAATCATAAAGTCGTATGTTGAATGTTTGCGTTGATAAAACTGTATTAACTTCACTCTGTCTGCGAGTATTTTAAAATAACTTCCTCAACCATGTAGAAGCATTTTACATGACTCCGCTCGAAGTATTCCCAAGAACCAGTTCAATTATAGACAATATTATATTAAATGCACCAATTATAGTTTTTATATCATCCAACATTCACTCACGACTGCGATACGATAATTAGGAGTAGGAAATTTAATTAACAAGAAGAAGAAAAAAACGATACATGAAATTAACTTCTAAATCGTGCTATAAGTTTTTTTATGGTACACTCTTAACTCTATTGTTGATCTTTCTTAGGCCATTTGAGACGTGATCCTTCATAGATCATAGGAGGCTGTGATCAGGACCGGATCAATGATTTATACTTGCACAAAACAAAAGGCATTTTTTTATGAACTTATTTTACTGTGACATGCCGTTGTATGACAAAAAATAAGGACGTGAGGTAAGAATGTAAGATAAAAAACGATCCAATAAAATAAAAATAAAGATAGTCAAAGAAAAGCTAAATAATTTTCTTTTATAAATTATAAATGTCGGCCTTCGTGGCTCAGTTGGTTGGGTATCTGACTGCTGATCCAAGGGTCCCGGGTTCGATTCCCAGTGGAGACACAGTTTTTAATTGTGTTTTCAGTCTGGATCTGTGAGACGATTGACATCACAAGTCTCCAGAATGTGGCAACTTGTCATTGGGTGCGTGTTAAATAATTATTTGACATAGTACCTGTTAGTTGCCCGAGAAGCTACATAAATAAATAAATTATTCAAGCTTAAAAGAAATTTATTTATTTCTTTATTTATAAATCAATTATTTATTTATTTATTTATTTATTTATATATTTATTTATTTATTTATTTATTATTTATTTATTTATTTATTTATTTATTTATTTATTTATTTATTTATTTGTTTATTTATTTATTTATTTATTTATTTATTTAATGTTTTTATTTAATGTTTTTATTTATTTATTAATTTACATATTTCTTTATTTGCATATTTATTAAGTTATATATTTTTATATTTCCATATTTATTTATTTATATATTTGTTTTTTTATTTAATCAATATTATTTATCATCATTTAGATAAAATTCTTTTTCTCGTTGAAATCTTATTTTTATGCCGTTTTAGCTTTTAGGTAGGTATCTATTAAACTTATGATCAACTAATACAGCCCTGGATTTGATCGTTAGAGAATTAGACTTTAAGCTGTAAATCAAATTAAAAGGGATATAAAATAAATATTTGTTTAACACGAAATAGAAAGTAATTTACAAATTAACAAAAAAGTGTATGTATTGGAAAATCCGATCGATTTAGATACTATCATGGTACTCGTATATCCCACAATGTGAGGTTACCAGCGATAAGTGTGCGGGTGTGCATTACCTTTTAAACGAAAGCAAGACACATACGTGTAGGTATACCCACACACTAGTCTCGTCTCACTTAAAAAGGCACTACATACATTCAGAATGGGTGGTGAGCCTCATTGCTGATCTATGTGAGATGTTATTTTGCCTGCTAAATTTTCGATTACCCGCCTCTTGGAGTCCATTGCCACTTGATAAAATGTCGGGTGATCTAGGGGCAATAAGATTTTTTATCGTCTCCGACAAGAATTGTCGCGTGAATGAGATACCCGAAAACGCCGGGTATCTCGTTCACGCGACATTCTAATTCTAAGCCGATACTTACACACACAAAACACAAAAGTTAAATTTAATATAATTTATAACTCTCTGACACTAGCACAGTATTTCAAAATTTTCCAAAGTTTTGAAAAATGGGGCTCTCCTAATGATGTACATCTATAATAAATACCTTTAATTTTAAAACGAGCGGGTTGTGGCCAACTCCAAACTCTCCACTACATAGTTAGGGCTTTTTTTAACTTGAAACGTTGACAATCCGTAAATGCATTTTACGTAATGCATTTTTTTATAAGATTTCTAAACAAATATTAGTTTCTCAGAGAATAAAAGTTTTTATAATACACCATGCACACAAACACATTGTCAGGAAACTCAAAGCACATACCTACGCATTCTCTTCGCTATTATACCTGTTGCGAAATTGATGTAAAAATATCTCTAACAATAGACGATATGTGTCAAGATAGAATAACGTGGTTTTCGTTTCTCTCTGACTATCCCATGAGTAAAGATAGTAAGTGTGAAGATGAATCATATAACTTTCATAGAAGTGGAAAGTAAAAAAAACACATTTTTACTATAGAAAGACATACGATATCAATATGAAGTAGATCACTCAATTTTCCCATACAGAAGCTATTTTACTACTGTTATATACATTTTTCATACAAATATGTAATTTTACTTCTACAACAACGGCTCATGCCATACATACAAAAAAATCACGACGAAACTCATAGTGAGCACTCTCTGTATTATAGTATATACTAGCTTTTATGTCCCGCCGTTGGCCAAGAATGTAAAATTGTGAAAGAAAAAGCAATCGTTTTTATAATATTGTCACCCAATTATTTTGCAATATCAGACTATGAAAAGTGGTTTGAAATTTGATTGAGTTTAAGTATTGTAAAATGTTCAAGTGATGGCCACAACCCATTCTTTTTTATATATTGCTATAAAGTGTGAATGAAGTATAATATTTATACAATTTCTGCTCGCATGGACTATGCGTAATGGTTTTAAATATGACTGTTTATCAACGTTGTAAAGAGATTGGTTTGGCCACAACCCCCATTTTTAAATATTATCATCGAAAACAAATTGTAATGTGTACCTATTTTCCCAATTAGATGTTGGGATGTGGTTAAAATTTGATTAAACAAACGTAGGTACTGAAAAGATCTAGTATTGGTCACATCCCATTCGTTTTTATATTTTTTCATCAAGTGTGCATTATATTTTTGCTCAATTTGATTGAAAGTCTTCATTAACGAAGAAGAAGAAGACTGGAACTATAGTAAATAGTTTTTAATTTGAATATAAATGTTGTGAAGAGTTCAGTAATGGCCACAACCCCCATTCTTTAAATATTAGGTGTTGAAAATTATTCAAAATAGGATGATATAAATGGTTTAAATTTAATTAAACAAAAGTATTGAAAAGATTCTAGTGCAGGTTATATCGTCACATCCCATATCCCATTCATTTCATATGTATTTTCATCAAGTGTGCATATCGTTAATAATATTTCTGCACAATAGACTATTAGACTTAAAACTAACCCAAAAGACTAAATAAAAAAGAGAAAAATAAGTATAAGACTATAAGAAATAGTTTGTATAAAAAACTATTCCAATGGTCTACATAAAATAAGTAAAAATACATATACCTAATAGAAGAATTAGACTATTGGAAATAGATTGTATAAAAGCTCACCCAAAGGTCTACAAAAAAGAAGAAGAAGAATATTTAGACTATTGGAAATAGTTTGTATAAATACTGACCAAAAGGTCTACATAAAAGAAAATGAATAAGACTATTGGAAATAGTTTGTATTAAAACTCTCCCAAAAGTCTACGTACTTAAATGAAGAAGAATAATAATTAGACTAAAGGAAATAATTTTTATAAAAAAATGACCTAAATGTATACATAAAAGAAGAAGAAGATGAATTAGACAATAGGAAATAGTTTGTATAAAAACTGCCCTAAAGGTCTACATAAAATTAAGAAGAAAAAGAATTACACTCCAGGACCCGCCGCTTCAGGCCCTTCAGTACCTCCCGTCCCTTTAATCCCTCATTACGTCCCTTCCCATCAGGCCCTTCAGTACCTTCCGTCCCTTCAGGCAGTTTTATACCTCCCGTCCCTTCAGGCCCTTTAGTGCCTCCCTTCCCTTCATTACATCCCGTCCCATCAGTCGGTTAAGAAAAGTTTAAATCCAGAAACCATCCTGGAAGAACCGCGAAGAGATGAAAGAACCTTCTTTTCCCAGGATGCTCTACTTAATAGGTAAAATGACTAAATACACGAAGAAGAAGAAAAAAGTTTAAACCCAGATACCTGCGAAGAGATGGAAGGACAGTTGGACCTTCTTCTCCCAGGATTCTCCAACTTCATAGGTAAAATGAGCAAAAATACACGATGAAGAAGAAGAAGAAGAAATAAGTTTAAATCCAGATACCTGCGAAGAGATGGAAGGAAAATTGGACATTCTTCTCCCAGGTTAGTCCACCTTCAAAGGTAAAATGACCAAATAGACGATGAAGAAGAAGAAGAAAAAAGTTTAAATCCAGAAACCTGCGAAGAGATGGAAGGAAAATTGGACCTTCATCTCCCAGGATAGTTCATCTTCATAGGTAAGATGACCAAGTACACGTTGAAGTAAAAGAAGAAAAAAGTTTATATGCAGAACCCGTCCTGGAAGACCTGTGAAGAGATGGAGGGACAGTCGGACCTTCTTTTCCCAGGATACTCCCCCTTCATAGGTAAAACGACCAAATACACGAAGAAGAAGAAGAATAAGAAAAAAGTTTAAATCCAAAAACCATCCTGGGCATACGCTCGACAATTCACCAAAGTTTCATTATAATCGGACAAACGGTTGATAAATAAATAAATAAAATAATTTTCCTATAGGAAATCAGTATAGGTATATTATTGTTGATTTGTAAGTAAATAGTATTAGGTAGGTACCTACCTACAACAACCTTCTAAATAAATTCGATTCCTAACAAATTTTATTTGAATATCACATTCTTTCTGTAGCCATGGAAACGATTCGAACACGTAAGTAATATCGAATGGTTCGGATACATTTTTTGAATATGTAGGTACCTACATTGGTTTTTTCGATGCCATAAAAATGAAAATTGTCAGAAAAATAAAATACTATTTACAAATTATGCAATTTTATTATGCCTATATCTTTACTAATAAATAACACATTTTTACAATATATGTCTTAAAATTTGCCGTAATGTCTTGTGTTTCATTTTATTATTTCATAATTACATTTATTTCAAAGGTTTATTATTTTCAAGAACATATTCATTCGGTGGGAAAATGAAATATTGTATGAAAAGATATTAAAATGGCGGCGTTTATGTACAAAAGGCTTACTTTAAAAATAAGTTAAACATTATAATTATACCAAATATTCACCATGTTTTTCACTTAAACGCTAAGTTATACTTCAAAATATATTTTTTTTGTATAAATACCTACTTCTAACTTTTAAACTAACAGATATTTGCGTGCAAAATGTACACTTTTTTGACAGATATGACTTGGAAAATTTTGTATGAAAAAAATAATTATTTAAATATTTTTAAAATTCAGCATTTTTATCGCATTCTTTTTAGCGTGACACTGCATCAGGTATACTGGTACATGTTCGCACTTAAATTAGATTTTTAGATGCTCTTGGTTTTTCAGAAGGCGTGAGACAAACACACACACACACACATACACACACACACACACACACACACATACACTAACATTTTGATTGCTTTATTACTTTAGATGATACCCGTTAACAAATTGATGTTAAAAAATACGCTTAAAAATTGTGAAATCTAGACTTTCCACAATTCAAGAAATACGTGGAGTTTGATAAAATATATTCAAATTTATTTAAATATATTTTAATATATTTCATTTATTTAAAAATAATTAATTTAATTTTTTTTATTTAGGTATTTATAATTATTTTATTGATAAATTTTCTAAAATGAATGCAGTTTCTAGAGTTATATTTTCAATTTTCACATTATCAATGAAATTAAAACATTTACAACAAATATGCAGAAAATGAATTTATTGTAGGATAAATTTATCATTTGATATATGAGATCTTTTATAAAACGATTAGGTCGTGACCAACACCAAACTCTCCACTATTATATTATACTGTGCATATTTTTTTTACTTGAAAGTTTGACAACGCCTGGATGTATTTAACGAGCTTATGTTTATATATTGTATTTTTCATTTTGTTAAATAATTTTTTGCTCCCCTTTTAATTTTTTTTATTTTTTACATAAAAATGAATATATCCTTCTTATACAAGTACATATACATATTCCTACATTCCCTAAAATAAGCATAAATGCTTGTGCTATAGGTGAACGAAATATAATTATATATTAAGAATAATTTAACTTCTTTTTTCATTTATATAATTGTGTATTGCTTAGATTATATATGATACAGATACCTAGTCAGCGCAATGATTGTATGCCAACTAAAACTACGAGGAAACAGACGAATTTCTAGTATACGTACACCTACCGACTCGCACACCTACATAAAACGTAGACCAACCGATCTACCGCCTCACACACACATGTAAAAAAAAACTTGGCATACATTTGAATTCGAAATTTGTACTAGACGCGGCTTCTGTACATTATAATTCTATGGTGTATTGATTGCTTTTCATTTTGATTACTAAATTTTTATTTTTTCCCATATTATTTTTTTTCTCGATATTTCATGTATGTTTAAAGTGTAGGTACATGTGATTAAATTTGTGATAAAATTGTCTCTTATAAAACAGGAATTATTCCTAATTAGATAGACAAATAAATTGGAGAAACTCAAAACATGGTAGGTACCTCCCAACAACTATAAATAATTATAGATCTCTGTGTGTATTTTATAATGGACAAATGTAGAAATTATTATTATTATTATTGAATAAATCACATATTTTTTGGATTCCTCTTACAAAAATTAAAATACAATTTTCCAGAACGCAAGAGCATTTCGAATGTGTTGACCAGGCGAATTTCATTTTTTTACTTCATTTCAACTTAAATATGACAAAAAATTGAAGAATTAAATTATTTTAAATTTGGTTTATCCATTGTACGAGTTTCAGTTTGGTTATTCCCAGAACTCATCCCTGAGGCGTTTGGTTCAAATCCAAATACAAACAGAGAACCCAACTGTATTGTAACTATCAGCGATCAGTAAGTTAAGTGTAAATAAATAAATAATAAATAAATCAAGATGCGTTATCATTTAATTGCCGTGGCGAGAGCGCTCGCGGCTCCAATGTTTTGCAATCACTGGACAAGGGACAGGGATGTTGAATTATAATATCCGATACTGTATAAATATTTAAACATTGTTCCGTCATTAGACCAGAAAAACAGAGATGCTTAACCATTTATATATCATTTTTAGATCATATTTAATTTAAAAAAAACAATGTTTAGAAATGTAAAAAGAACTCGTTTATTATCTCGTATTATTTTCTCACACACACCATTTTTTTTAATTTGACAAGTAAGTATTTTTATTAAAATACAAAAGTATAACACATATTAAAAATTCTAATATAGGCATGGAACACAATATTTATACTATGCACTAGCGGACCCGCAGACGTTGTCCTCTCTCTCTCTCTCTCTGTCCCTCTAAAGCAAATGCATTAGAATTATTATATTCGAAGATACAGAGTCCCCTAATAATTTATTCTATTGAGTTGGATATTTAGAAGTTTGGGGAATGAATAATCTTGGTCCATTTTGAATTTTGTCCAGTTATCATTCAAAAATGCCATAAGAATATATATTTATAACCTTATTTTATATTAAAATATATATTTATAACCTAATTTTTTAGTACGAAGGTGTACATTTTTTCACTATAGAAAATTCTCTCTAATATACGTTTGTTATTTGAACTTGACGTTTCAATCACAAAATTATATATTTATAACCTCACTTTACATTACGGATGTTTTTAAAATTTGGCTATCAAGAACAAAATATTATATCACAATATAATAATATCACAGGATAATATAATGATTATAATATACATAAAACTAAGTAATTTAATATATGTAATATTCATAAATTAATTTAAATATTTAAACGGAAATATTACGAAACATTACATTGAGATAACTTTGATTAATCTACCTATTGTCATAATACCACTTAATAAAACAGAATATACTTGTAAAAAAACTAAATAGCTTTATACCTATAATAATAGATAATAAGAAAATATACAACAAACTTAATAATTTCATGAAATATTAAAAATATGAAAACAAATAGGATCAAGTTTTAATGCCATAACCAACATTGCATAATACTATGACATATTGGAAGCCAATGTTACCACTATTCAAAATGCGTATTCCGAAAATATTTATAACGATTCCCATTTTTATTATTCTTTTATTTTTTTTTTGTGAATCTAATCCATTTAGGGACTTACATAAACACACACAAAAAGTTTCATCAAAATCTGTTCAGCCGTTTAGGAGGAGTTCAGTGACATACACACGTACGGAAGAATTATATATGTATATAAAGAAGATAATGGTGGTGCCTACCACTATGTTTTTACACATACACAATTAGACAAATATAAGCAAAGGTTATATTTTTACTAATAGTAATAATAACAAACACTTTATTGCACTTTATGCAAGTGGCGAGGTTATACCATTTGAAAATTCTAGCCCAGGGAAGTAATAGTTGTAATTTTTTCTATCTTTAAATGTATGCACCATCTTATTTACATACAATCACATGTAGGTACATTTTCTACTTAATACATGATCGGTTTTTTTATTATTTGCTATACATTTTGTACATGTCATTTGTACACTTATTGCCATGAGGCAATTTCTCCCAAGCAATCAGAGTAAATGTTCAATTTACAACACAGTGAGTACCTAGGTACTACCTATAGCAATAAGATAAATGTTGCATATACGATAAAGTGTGTACCATAGCAATAAAATAATTGTTATATATACTATACAGTGTGTACTATACAAATAAAGAAAATGTTGTATAAATACGAGTGTGTATTTTTATTTTTTTATTTATTTAACAAAAACAATACAATGTTCACATATAAATCATAATTTAAAAAGGTATACAATTTCCATCATATAATTCATAATAACCCTCTTTAATTGAGATAAAATCTCGTGTTAAAAGAGGGGAGTATCTATTTAATATTATTACATTTACCAAAACATTGTACATCTACTTAAAAATATGAAGCTACACAAAAAAAGAATGAAATAACAAAAAATAAATAAATAAATCAGTACAATTTTTTAATTTTATTTTTATTACCTATAGCAATAAAATAAATGCAATAAAATGTTATATATGCGATACAGTGTATTCTATAGAAATAAAGTAAATGTTATATAGGTATACCTATACACGATACAGTGTGTACTATAGCAATAAAATAATTGTTATATATACTATACAGTGTGTACTATACAAATAAAGAAAATGTTGTATAAATACGAGTGTGTATTACCTATAGCAATTAAATAAATGCAATAAAATGTTATATATTATATACGATACAGTATGTGTTCTATAGAAATAAAGTAAATGTTATATAGGTATTCCTATACACGATACAGTGTGTACTATAGCAATAAAATAATTGTTATATATACGATACAGTGTGTACTATACAAATAAAGAAAATGTTGTATAAATACGAGTGTGTATTACCTATAGCAATAAAATAAATGCAATAAAATGTTATATATGCGATACAGTGTATTCTATAGAAATAAAGTAAATGTTATATAGGTATACCTATACACGATACAGTGTGTACTATAGCAATAAAATAATTGTTATATATACGATACAGTGTGTACTATACAAATGAAGAAAACGCTGTATAAATACAAGTGTGTATTATAGCAATAAAATAAATGCAATAAAATGTGATATATACGATACAGTATGTGTTCTATAGAAATAAAGTAAATGTTATATAGGTATACCCATACACGATACAGTGTGTACTATAGCAATAAAATAATTGTTATATATACGATACAGTGTGTACTATACAAATGAAGAAAATGCTGTATAAATACAAGTGTGTATTATAGCAATAAAATAAATGCAATAAAATGTTATATATACGATACAGTGTGTTCTATAGAAATAAAGTAAATGTTATATAGGTATACCTATACACGATACAGTGTATACTATAGCAATATGATAAATGTTAATTATTTGATTCAGTGCGTACTATAGCATTAAAATAATTGTTATATATTATACGTTTATAAATTTTAAATTTCAATTCAATTGTAGTTATAAAATCGTTAATATTTTATTAGATTTTTTCCTCAGCGTACAATAAAAGTGTGAATTGTTCTAATGTTTTGGAAAGTAAAACATTAGTTTGAAAAAGGTCTACACCATTGATCTTCTGAGTCTCATGTCAGCAAACATCCATTTTTTTACATATAAAGAACAACAAGACATCTTGATGTTTTCCTTTATATGTATATCTACTGGTTATTCATCCCTGTAACATACACAGTGCAATTATTCTTGCTACTACTTACTGAAATCATGTCCGATTCACCAATAAATCGACACATACTATTTTTTCGATTTATTGTACCTAAACAAATGTATTTTGTACCAACTGTTTGCATATTTCAATTAAAGGAACTAATTGTTTCAATTATTTATTTGGAAAATATTCAAGCAAGAACGATAGTAGGAAAATCATGGTAAAACCGCAAAAAAAAAGGTATGTAACACATGAGATCCAACTGTCGATAGCGATAGTATGTATAGTTGAAGAATAAGTACCAAAGTCTTCTTAGATATTGTGTATAGGCGACTGCCATACAAATTGTATGAAGCGATGTCGTCACTAAATTCAATTTCTATAAAAATTGTTAAAAAAATGGCAGTTAAATACATATTTAGGCAGTTAAATACATACATTTATCATAAAAAAATATTTTTCTTAATAAAAAATGTTTGAGAAACTTTTTTTTGAAAAAACCAATTTTAGATTTTGTATTTTTCTATGTTCGTACCAATTTTCAGCGTTCTAGCTTTTATGGATTCTGAGATATATGGAAAAATAAAGTAAAAATTGAAAAGTTGATAACCCCTGGCTGTAACAAAAATTCAAAATTATGATTATAAAAGTTTTGTAGGCCTATAACTGTTTATATATTCTGAAATTTTGGGCTCTGTAAATTGAGCGGAAACACACACACTAAATGTTCTACTCCGAATTCTGAGTAAATCCGTATATATGCTGCGAAGCCTCTAAGTTGGTGTTTTTTGACTTCAAAGTTGGAAAAGCCGTGAAAAATATAGACCCTACATACAAATCTCGCGTCTCCTGGCTTGATACTTTGTCGATATGTTAAGAGAACAAAGTTCTCTTGAACAAATCGACAGTTAGGTAATACCTGTTTTCTTTTTTCTCTCCTCTTTCTCTTCTTATCCTTTTGTTTTCCTATCATTGCTATCAGCAATTCTAATATTCAGTATTTTTTTGTCCTTACATTTTTATTTTTGTCATGGCATTACCTTATTGCCATAGTACACATTGTATTATACCTATATCAACATTAACTCTGGTTGGTTGGAAGAAATTACCGTTTACCAATAAGCCAGCCAGTGTTCAAATTATAAATATTGATTTTATAGAAAACTACAGCTTTGCACAAATGTATGGTTACATTATGGTGCTTTTGTATATACTTAAAACGTAGAGTTTTACTATAAAATTTTGTACATATTTGGAATAAATTCACTCTGAGCTCTGCACTCTTGCCCTGCACCGAGTGCATTCTTTTATAAATTCCTTTAAGAGGATCTGCAAACGAATGTTTTTTTGTAAAATAAAACCTTTCCTTAAACATACATTGTGAAGACCAAATACCAGACAATGAGAGTTGTGGAATCTCTTGACGACACAAAACGAGCGGGAAATAACATGGATAAAGATGTCTCAGAGTGACACATATTGATTAGTTTAATGTTCGCCTAATTGTGTTTCAAATTACCACAGTTAACAATCTTAATTGCCACAATTACGTCTTACACGATCATCGGTGAGCATGCGGAGATTTTCATATGTACCTACCTTCACAAAACTAGAAAAAACACAATTATGTATAAGTAAATAAACAATGTTTTCCCACAGCACTAACATATAGGAATGTAAAGCCCGATTTGCATAAGACATTTTATTGTGTTGTCAGCACTGATTTAAGCGTTATTGTAGCCGATTTATATTTCAAGACAGAAAAATGGAAGATGGGCAACATTACAGAGCTTGATTAAATTAGATGGGTGGTGGCAGATCGGTTACACTGAAATAGTAACAAAATTTCATGTTAAAATTAGAGTATTGTGACTACAAAACGTTTGGTTTCGTGCACACAGCCAAACCGTACAGTCATAATCAGTGACGTATTGTGTTTGCGATGCTCTTTGAGTAACACATAAAAATATTTTATTTGATTCGGGAACCATGTGATTCATATTAATTACACCAACATAGTTAACTAGTCTCTTTCTATGGCTATGAAATAAAAATCGTGTCAGAGATTGGATTTATGACAGGTATTATGGCGGACATTGGGATCTGGTTGATCTGTTTTGTGTGAGCCCATATTTTTGTTGAGGTAATGGTTGTGATTGCAGAAAGTTGAGATTGTGTACATATTTAATGTGGGACGGGAACAATCACCTGATTCATAATTGCATATAATTGTCAATAACAATTGTAAACTGCTAGCCCTAGAACTGGATTTCCTAGTTGGGCAGCAGTAGTCAACTTATTGTTGTCATTTTAAATATGGTGTAAATAGATAAATAGATAAACCTTTATTACTGATAGGTAACAAAGGTTTGGCTAAAACGCAGTTATAGCCAGTTCGGTTGTCATAATATTTTTGTTTTCAGTGTAATCCAGTGGTAGCGATCTCGAATCTTGCCACGACCGATTTCGTTCTCCTACAGCACAAGCATTTATGCTTGATTTAGGGAAATTAAGAGGATGTATGTACATTTACTTGTTTCAAGAACATGTTCATTCTTTTTTAAAAAAAAATGTACCTACTTACCTACTTGAAGGAATCCTTTTTATTCTACATATTGCCAGAAAAAACACAATTTTTTTCCTTTTTCTTCTTGTTTATGTAGATCGTGGCCCTTTTCTTCCTCTAAAAGTTACTTACTCCTTGGAGCTGATGTCCAGCTGCTGTCCTCCCATTTCTTTTGCGGTCTCCCCAAAAAGCAAAGTCCTGTTGGTATATTGTTGGTGTTCGGTTGTTGGTTTCAGCGAAAAATATCTGCATTTACTGAAAGTATCTACTGTTCCTTAACACAGTTCTATGCCGGTATTACTGGTTTCGCCAATGTATTGGAGGAGGTAAAGTGACGGTATGTATGTGACTGGATTGGATGTCAGTGGAATAAATTCCGCTTTCCCATATCCAGTTCCTATACCCTCTTCCTACCTACATACATTGTGCATCTTCACCCGTTTCACTCGCAACAATAATATCGCCGCGCCGCTCAGTACAATACGCATTCATAATTATTAGTATCAAATTGAACCTCGCATAAATATCATATACGCATCGCTCTAAACTCCATATAATTTCGTGTCGCATTTTAATTTAATAAAACATTTCATCCCGCTTATTAAACCTATATGTGATTGTGTTGTGTACTCTATATATTTGTGTTTCGTCACCGTGTCATCGGGAGCTGAGATGAGTGTTTCAGAGTCCTTCAGCCTTCCATATTCCCACAGGTAGGATCTTTGTTTCACTTATTTATGATTTGAGTCATTTCGCATATCGTTAATATTTGTCTCTTCCGAATATAGGTGAAACCACGCACCCACGCACCCACGCACCCATTAAAAAACCCCTCGCTGGTAATATCAATTCAACTACAGTCAATAAATATTTAATTACGCACCCGCCGCATCAATTACAAAAGCATCAGAAGGAAATGTTTAGCAGTCCTGTTCCTCTCAATATACTCATGACCTAAAAATATACTACAAAATAATACATCATCGACAAACGATTGTTTTTTACTTTGTGGTATAATTTTGAAATAATTAAATGAAATAAAACACAACTTTGTGTACACCACTACAATTATAAATTTTATTCAAATGAATAAAAAAAAGTTGCAGCTTTTCACTCCATGATAAATAGAATAATAAATATACCTTTATCTGATAAAAACTATAGTAATGAGTTAAGATTAATTAAAAAAATAGCAATAAATAATGGATACAATAGTAAAATTATTGACAATATAGTAAACAAAAAAGTTAAGATAAAATATTATAGGACATATTTATACCCGGAAATAAAGGAAAAAAATAAAAAATGGAGAAAAATACTATTTTATAATAATAAAATAGCCAAAACAATATCTAAAAATATACCAGATACTATCAAACCCGCGTTTTATACCAACAATAAATTAAAAAATTACATAATAAATAATAAAGATAAAAAAAATCCTAATAAAAAATCAGGAATCTCTAAATTAGAGTGTAACGATTGCCCATCATTTTATATAGGAAAGACTACAAGAAATATAGAAACGAGAGTTAAGGAGCATTTAAGATGTCTTAACAGCAATAATTATTCAGAATTCGCAAACCATTTGATCGAAAATAACCATAGTTTTATTAATAATTTAGGCGTAAAAATATTACATAGTAATTTAAGTGATAGACAATAATTAGATAGCCTGGAAATCTTGGAAATCAGAAAAAACGTAAACATGAGAAATAATATAATTAATAATCAAACACAATTTCCTAATAACCCTATATTAAATATTTTCCCAATACAAAAATTAATTATCCAATAACTTCATTGCTCCCCCCACCAATAAATAGTTTAACCCAGCCCACACTACACCCATTATGTTTACCTTAAGTCTGTATATTGTAATTTATTTTAGTATACTTTGTATCCTCCTGAGGAAGGGAACTTTATTCTCGTAACATGTAGAGGGATTTTTTATTCATTTGAATAAAAATTATAATTGTAGTGGTGTACACAAAGTTGTGTTTTATTTCATTTAATTATTACAAAATAATATTTCAAGTTATCAAAATAATTGACCCTATCGGTTCCCTTTCTCCGAACCTCTTTTTCTCATTTGTAAAGTTACAATATATCTAAGAATTTTTACACGAACTTACTTATCATCGTTATAGGAATGTTTTAGTATAAATCACAAGAAAGTTAAGCAGTAAATTGACTTATGATCTCTTTTACAGGAATTCAATTCCAGTCTTGGTCATGGGTTGAGGGAAGCATCTTAGGATTAAGACATCTTCTCCATCATAAGTTGTTTGAGATTTATCAAATAAAATTATCCCGTAAGATGAATGGGTACACACAACAATAGTAAAATCCCGTCTCGTTTTAATGACACGTTCATAAATAACCATTATTACATCTTCGATTTCTTATATTATTTTTCATTTGTAATTGTCTTGCCCATGCTTTTCTAACATACATAATTATAACTCCTATAGTTCACCACACGATGATTAAATACTCAATTATATTTAAAACTGTTTGTTTTAATATATCTTCGGGCTTAATTATTATTACTGAGGATCGTGAAATACCATTTGTTATTAATTTCGTTGGCCAACACCTTAAGTTAAATCTCTATTATGTTAGTCGATACATTATTGTTTAAGTAAAGTTGTTCGGAAAGTAATTTCGTTTATTCCCAACTGCGAACAAGATATGTATTTTTCAAAAGCCAACCTCACACATAATGCTCGGGATACACTGACTCAAATATTGATGTATATACTATGTAGTTATTTTCCAAATTCATGTGCATTGGACTTACTTCCTTACTCAGTCTCTTCTTGAGTCCAGTACTGAACAAAGGTCTCCCGCTTGGACCACTGGTCTATCTCCTGTGCCATTCAATGCCATTCTTTTTTTTAATTTTTCGATATCAACGGACCATCTGGTCTGCGTCCTGTTCTTGGCCTTCAGTCCATCACACCCTTTGTACATCGTCCATCCGACACCCGAGATATATGACCCGCCCAACTCCACATTGACTCCGCTATCCTTTGGCTACATGAGTGAGCAAAACCTTATTTCCTTTAGGAAGCACGACATGTGCGTTCATTCTCACACACCATCCGATAGGGTAGTTATTGAAAAAATCAATTTGTGAAATCGCCGAGAGATAAAATCCAATATATTCAACCGTTTATGATCATGTGAAACGCCTTGGTTCTTTTTTCATAAAACGAACTCACTCTCCGAATAACCGAATATTTAAGCTGTCATTTTTACCATTCAACAATATCTATATTCCAGTTATGAATATGGTCTAACAGGAAATATTAAATTACATATACAATACATATTGATATGTTGAATTAAAATATAACTCTGAAGGGGCGTGTTTTGTTACATTTGAACAGAGTTCATTAAGACTAGATTGCTAAGGCTGAAGTGTTGTATCAAAACTCAAAACACAAACAATAAACTTCCTTGGGTTATTAAAAAAAACGTACTTAAATAATCAAAACCAATTTCTTACATTTACTTTATCAGAAGGAACAATACGACTATTATCATCACCGCTGGCGCTAGAGTCCGCTACGGACCTGGTCTCCAGAAATCATCTCCATTCCTTCCTATCGACCGCCAGTCTTCTCCAATTCATTAGTTCTATTTCTCTTATATAATACAGTACATCGTCTTCTTCTTCTTCTTCAGCCTGTTTTTATCCATTCTTGGACATAGGCCTCCCCCTTGATCCTCCACAACTCCCTGTCTTGGGCACGCTGCATCCATCTCCCTCCGGCACATTTCTTGATGTCATCAGACCACCTTGCCTGGGGTCTGCCGACACCTCTTCGGCTTGTTCTCGGTCGCCATTCTACGATCTTTTTGATCCATCGTGAATCCTGGCATCTGGCAATATGCCCAGCCCAGCTCCACTTAAGGCCAGCGACCCTTTTCTGCTACATCGGCTACTTTGGTTCTTTGTCTTATCATGACATTCTGAATTCTGTCCCTTATTGAAATACCCAGCAACTTTCTCTCCATAACTCTTTGTGTCACTAACAGCTTGTGCATTATTCGTTTTGTTGGGACCGAGTACATCGTCTAGCCATCTCAATATGACTATAAGAAAGATTAAAATTTAATAAATGTTTTCGCAAACTTATGAAGTGATTAATATTATTATTATTTAAAGGTCAAAATATGGGAATTTTAAATATTGTACAAGTAGCTACTTATGGATCTAGTATGAAAAGTTGGAAATGTTTCGGAATTATGATAATTGTGACCTTTTACAAAAAAAAAATGTGACAAGTCAAAAAAATTCACACTGCTTAAACATAATACCCCTTAGACCGAAATTAAAGGGATCCTTTTTGTAAAATTTGTCTATGAAGTAACTACTATCAACATTCCTTTTTGTAAATATATATTAGCGAAAATATGAGTAAATAATGCAAAAATCAAATTTTATTAATTTATTGAATTAAAAAAATATATGAGGAGGCACTGAAAAGAATGTGAAAAATTATATTTTCTCTCAAATTACTGTAAGACAGCATAGAAAAAGAACAAGTAGAAACATTGGTAAAAAAATCTATGAGTAGGCTCTAAGAAGAATGGGAAATAGGTATTTTCTCTAAAATTACTGTAACATAGCATAGAAAAAGAACAAGTAGAAACATTGGTAAATAAATCTATGAGTAGGCTCTAAGAAGAATGGGAAATAGGTATTTTCTCTAAAATTACTGTAACATAGCATAGAAAAAGAACAAGTAGAAACATTGGTAAATAAATCTATGAGTAGGCTCTAAGAAGAATGGGAAATAGGTATTTTCTCTAAAATTACTGTAACATAGCATAGAAAAAGAACAAGTAGAAACATTGGTAAATAAATCTATGAGTAGGCTCTAAGAAGAATGGGAAATAGGTATTTTCTCTAAAATTACTGTAACATAGCATAGAAAAAGAACAAGTAGAAACATAGATAAAATAAAATCTGTGAGTAGGTATCTAAAAGAATTGGAAATAAATATATATTTTTTAAATTACTGTAGCATAGCACAGAAAAATATCAATTCAAAACAAAGATAGAAAATAGTTAATTTTGGGCTCTGTGAATTGAGCGGATCAAAAGTTATAAGGGGAGGACGGGCACACAGACACACAAAATGTTCTACTTCAATCGAATATTTTTTATTATTGCATATGCGCAAACATTGGATTTTTTTCCCTATCGGGAGTCAAAGATATTTTTTAACAGATTTTTAATTATCTCAATAGAGACGAAGTTGGAATATTTATTGTAGGAGAACCGGGAAATCAAGGCACCTACAGGGCTTACGACCTGTCATCGGCTGGTTTACGTGATCACTTTATGCGCTTGCGCAACGTTCACCAATTATGCCATTTAATGAGATCCCTATCAATTCAATTTTGAAAGTTCTATATATTGTAATACTGAAATTCTTTTCGCTTGAAAATAAGGAATTTTTACTACAGCCATCTATGGGTGAAATTATGAACAACAATCTTATTATTTTTATTTATTTTGTTGGAACGCCATCTATTGAGAGAATTGGTTTTTCATTATTTACAAAAAACCAATTCTCTAAATAGATGGCGTTCCAACAAAATAAATAAAAATAATAAGATTGTTGTTCATAATTTCACCCATAGATGGCTGTAGTAAAAATTCCTTATTTTCAAGCGAAAAGAATTTCAGTATTACAATATATAGAACTTTCAAAATTGAATTGATAGGGATCTCATTAAAAGGCATAATTGGTGAACGTTGCGCAAGCGCATAAAGTGATCACGTAAACCAGCCGATGACAGGTCGTAAGCCCTGTAGGTGCCTTGATTTCCCGGTTCTCCTACAATAAATATTCCAACTTCGTCTCTATTGAGATAATTAAAAATCTGTTCTACTTCAAATTCTGAATTCATTTATATACATAACATATATGCTACGAAGCCCCTAAGTTGGTGTTTTTGGCATGCAAAAAGCCACTACAAAATACAAAATGTTCCTTCACACCACGTGTCAAGGCTTGAAACTGTCAACTCATTCAAAAAATTAAATTCTCTTGAACGAATCGACAGTTGGACTAAGTTATTGTTGTAATATATTGTATCCCAATGAAAACGGAGTGGATAAATACAGAAAATCTACAAGAGCTTTACGTGATTATTTTTCAATATTCCATCTGATATTCATTATGTCACACACGACAATTAAATAATGCAAACAAATTGACCGGAAACGACCGAATATTGATTATTTCAATAGACAAATTAACAGGAAACTGTCGACAGAACAAATCAACAAGACAACGTCGCTTTTATCTATGGTATCAAAATATGTAGTTAAAATACCACAAGAACTAGATCTGAAGATATTATTATTTATTTGAATTGTCAATACTCACTATGAATCAGATTTTAAGATATGATACACACCGTATCGACCGCATACGTGCAAAATCTACCAACAATGCCTTGTAATAATACATCACAAAACTACTAAAAGCACATTAGGTACATCATGATCAAAAAACATCGGTTTAGAACATATTCATAAGGTAATATAAATATTTTATTTATCATTTTTTACATATTGTAAACAAATAAAATACACACTGGTGGGCTTTTCTTTATTTATTAAGAGAAAATAACAATTACACGTCACACATAATTTATACACATTTTTGTTATATTTTTTTTTCAATAAAAATGAATATGTCCTTGTTACACAAGTACATATACATCTTCCTACGTTCCCTAAAATAAGCAAATAAATGCTTGTGCTATAGGTGAACGAAATCGGTCGAGACAGGATTCGAACTCGCGATCACTGGATTACTAGCCCAGCGCGCTAACCGCTCTGCCACCGACCCATCTGTTATATAAATTATAAAGCTGATATACATATGCAATCATAATATTTCCCATAGATAAGTAAAAAAATAGACGTTCTTAGAGATTGAGGTAGAGATAAAAGTAATAAGTTATAAAAAAATCTATAAACATTGAAAAAACATATTATAACAAGTATAATTTTAATTCACAAGAATGGCGATTTTTTTTAAATCATTCATATAACATCATTTGGCTCAAAATCACCAAGGTGAGAAATTTGCTTCGCCAGCAAATTAATTATTGAAATAATAACTTTATTGATTAAATGAACATAATGAAATAATACAATTCATTGATTTTAGCTGTACATCATATAATATGCTTCAAAAGTATATTAATTTTTAAATTATTTTGATTTTTATATAAGAAAAGTCATTTCGGGAACGGTTCTAAAGTACAATCTTCAAGAAGTATCTCCATGAAATTATGTAAAATTAACGATATTTAACAGTTTCTCTCGCTTGATATCCATTATTTTTTATCAAGGAACTAGTTTTTCGAAAGGTTATTTAAAAAATACTCCAATTTCAAATAGAAATTTACTTAAATATTTCGTCGGCTAGCGTTAGCGTCATTTTCGTGAACGCAGCCGTAATTAGCCGAAAATAATTTTAAGCGAACGCAGCCATAACGTGACTAGCGCCATTAGTGAGAGAAAGCAATAATTGAACCAGTCTGTCAGTGTATTTATCGTGAATTAAATTATAATTTAATGGTAAGTACCTTTCAATTTATTATTTACAGAGAGTACATCAATTGTTCATCAACTCGGGAACGCGTTTATAAGTTTTAAATATTAAAGAAATACTTTTAAGTGCATAATAATAACAAAATAACCTCAAACATTTTACATTAACCGTGTCACACCGCGTCTAAGATGGCTGCTTTCAATATGGCGCATGTGTTTATTAAGAATCGTCATTTTGTGAACGGTCATTTAGTGAACGTTCCCGGACATGATAGCATGTTCCCGAAATGACAACAACGTTCGGGAAATGATGGTTTTGATTTCGAAGTGGATTCTCTTTCTTTATGTGTTGTGTGTATAGTGTATATAATTTCCAATAAATTGACATACTTGTTGTATTTTTATAGCGATATGGAGACTTCCGCTACAGAAAAAAAAAAGTTACAAATAAGAAGCTGAAAAAGAATAGTACAGCTTATTTACGCCAAAGAGAAAAGGCTTATGCTAGAAAAAGAAAGTTTTTAGATAAGATGACCGATGAAGAGAGAGAAATTAAAAGGGCTAAGGACAGAGAATATTATAAAAAGAAGAAAGCTGAAAAAAAAGTGAAGAACATTGCTGATCTGACTGAGCGAGAGAAGCGAAAGCAGAGAAAAGATTGGAAAAAAGCATCGAAAAAATACAGAGAGAAGAAAAAGTTATTAACAAATATAACAAGTTATACACCGCCACAATCAAATGAGTCGGCCGCAAACCTTTCAGTGAGACGACAAGTAGGAAGAAAAATAATTCGCAAAGATAGAGCAAAAGCATACCGTACAATTAAAAAACAGAAGGAAATTATACTTCATATGAAACGAAAAAATGAGTGTTTAAAGAAAAAACTAAAAAAAATAGAAGCAGCAAAGAAATCTGTCGCCACTACCCCTAACAGCAAAGTAGATGATATGATTAAGAACATTAACGTACCTCCTGAAGTACGAAAAAAACTTTTATTTGGTGAAGTTTTGCATAAACAGTTGCAAGAAAAGGCTGATGCTTTGCCGAAAAATTCCAAAGAGAAAGAGGTCTTCCAAAAATGTATCAGTGGAAGTATTTTGAGAAAATACAAATTGCTCTATATGGCCAAGAAGATTTTACCAAAAGAAAGAAATGATAAATTATCGATTCTAAAGAATTATCATAAATCTCGCGAGGTTGTTTTGAAGCCAGAAGTTCGTCAGAAAGTCATAGATTTCTTCGAAAGAGATGACGTCAGTCGAATGTGTCCAGCTAAGAGAGACTATTTACAAAAAAATAGAATTAAGAAACAAAAGCGCACTCTTTTATTTACAGTTAAAGCCCTGACATCAAAATTCGCAAAAGAAACTGGGGTTAACTTATCTTACACGACACTACTCAGAGCAAAGCCATTTTGGGTCGTAGCTCCAAAATTAAAGGATCGAGAAACTTGTTTGTGTGTCAAGCATGTAAATTTTGAATTGAAATTTAATAAACTGAAAAACGTGCAAAAGCTTAAACACGGATGTGTAGAAAAGTTTATTGAGGAATACGCTTGTGATATAACTTCTCATGATTGCATGACTGGTGTGTGTATAAAATGCAAAAATCAGAAATTTGAGACAGGTGATAACATAGATTCGCTGGCATATTTTCAATGGAAGACTGTTCATGAAGATAAAATTGTAAAAGGTGAGAAAAAGACTTTTAAGATAACAAAAAAGGTTTTAATTTCAAGTACAGTCAAAGAATTAAAAACTGCTTTAGGTAAAGACATTCCAGTCATGAAAAAACATCTCTATGGCATTTATAATCACAACAAACTGAAAAAAGAGCTGAAAGAAAACTTATCTACAAATGAGATTATGATACAAATAGACTTTTCACAAAACTATACTACCAAGTACGCAAATGAAATACAGTCCACACATTTTGCTAAAAATCAGTTGTCTATCCATACAGGTGTATACTATTCACGAAACATAAACAATGCTTTACAATCAAGATCATTTGCTACAGTGAGTGAAAATTTAGATCACCAAGCTCATGCAGTATGGGCTCATATGAAACCGATATTAACTACAATTTTAGAAAACAAAGATATTGACACCCTTCATATCTACTCTGATGGTCCAACATCGCAATATCGCAACCGTACCAATATAAACCTTTGGATACTAACATTGATTAATGATTTCAAACAAGTAACTAAATCTACTTGGACTTTTAGTGAACCTGGACATGGTAAAGGACCTATGGACGGTGTAGGAGGATGTCTAAAAAGAACAGCCGATAGACAAGTGTTGATGGGAAATGACATTAAAACAGCCTCAGACTTTGCAAACTTCTTCACTGAGTGTGCTATCAATGTAAAAGTGATCCCTGAAGAAGTTGTGAGTAAGGAAAAAAATAACGTACCAAAAAATTTGGATGCCATACCAGGTATTATGAACGTCACAAAAATTTCTTGGGAAAGAGGGCCAGAAGTTTTAATACAATTATATCGATATGAATATTTTTATAAGGAAATAAAACTGTCCACGCTGTCTAGTCTTTTAAATGAAAGCTCAGTGGAATCTACAGATGTTTTTATGCCTTCAATAGAATCTCCCATCTCTGAAGAGCTCATGGTTACAGATAATTTGGAAGACCTGTGGAATTTGAAGAGACACAGCATTTATAAAAGTATTTACTTCTCATCTTCGTCAGATGACGAAGATTTAATGACAATTTCCGTTCGTCACTCCAAGAAGCATTCCAAGAAGTGATTAAAACCAAGTTAAGTTATTTTTATGTGAAGTAAAAACCTTGTCTTTATAAATAAATATAACTGTGATTACAGCAACTGTCGTTCGTGATTTAAATTTACCCTTGCTATAATACCCCATGATAACATTATCGTCATTCAGCAAACATACTTCTCATTTCGGGAACACCTAAACATTTCCGGGAACGATACTAAAAGTTCATAAAACACATTATACAATTTTATTTATGTTCAAAAAAGATTACATTTATGTTAAGAAACCTTAACCAAGTCCACGTAATGTAAATTTAATTAAAAATGTTACTGATATTTTTATATTTCTTAAATTATTTACATGAATCTAGTTACTAATTTTCGTTTTAATATGTATTTTGCCTCAAAAATATTCTGTGCATGTTATTGTTTTTTTTTTGTCAGATAATATTGAGAATATACATCGAAATAATTGAATAATGCAAAAAATAACATTCCTTTAATTTTTTTGGACAATTTATTAACTTTACAAAAACGTTCCCGAAATGATGTTTTTAGCGACGGCTCTGTTTAAAAGTCAATATATTTTAAAAAATAATGAAATCTATGCTCTGCCCTATCGAGGTATTGTTAAACACATATATATTTACAATATTAAGTAATTATCATCATTATAACTTTTAACATTTTTTGTTGCAAAATCAATCTTGAAATTTGCCACCTTGGTGATTTTGAGCCATTTCCTCAAGAGTACCTACATTCCAGCCATAACCAGGTACTAAGAGGCTGTATCAGTGATCTTTTTTTACAATTTCCCTTTGAATATAGATTCAGATACAATAAAAATGTCAATATGTCATTAAATTGGTCCTTAAGGTTTTTACATATTCTATAAAGCGGTTTCCTGAATCCTGCATTAGTTCTCGGAGTATTTGTGAAAAAAAGTTGGCGCTGTCTCGTTATTCTAGATGGAATTTGTATTTGAAGCATACTATTTAATTGAATGCAATTGAATTTACTATGGCATATTTTATGTAATGTCAATTCATCAAATAATTTTCTTATGTTGGCAAGACTTATGTGTAAGACCCATTGCCACCTACGGAGTAGAGACCATAGCAGACACAACGAGAACAAAATCTCTTCTGAGAAAATCAGAGATGAGGACATTGAGAACATTGAGAAGAGACCGAATTCGAAATACCGAAATAAGAAAAAAGTGTAGTACGGAAGACATCGTCAGATGGGGAAGACAGCGGAGGCGATATTGGAGCTCACATGTAAGCAGAATGGCTGAAAATAGACTCCTACGTATCGCTCTCCAGGAGAACCCAGCTGGAAGAAGACCACCAGGAAGACCTCCAAAGAGATGGCGAGACAGTTGGCAGTCCACATCGCAGGAGACAGAATAGCGGTACAAACAGATCTTCGGATCTATGAAAAGGAAGAAGAAGAAGAAGGCAAGACTTATCATGTTACACTTTTTGAGTAAATCGTTATATTGGATCTGACGTTCATGACTTCTGTACTGCATACACCTAAGGAATTTTATTTGTATCCTTTCAATATTATTGGAATATCTCGCATAATGAGGACTTAAAATAACACTTGCATACTCAAGTCTACAGCGATTGACATTAGGCAATTTCTTCCAACCAAAAATGATACTCTTCTTCTTCCTGACGCTGTTCCAACTGATAGCCTATGTTGCAGTTATAATATGTAGCAAAATCGCATGGGGAGGGTTTGCAATCTGCGCAGGAAAATATTAATTCGGATTTTAAAAAGACCCGGGCTGTAAGAAGATCGAAGCACAGAATTCGGAACATCGTCCGACAGTTGTACTGCTGTGATAATAAAAGAGTGCGAGAAGCTATTGGTTTGTTTAACTGTGTATGTCAGTGACACTCAAGACACAAACCTCTTGGTAGGTACTGGGCTCGATTCACAGAAGAGGAGATAATTTTAAATTTATTTCTTAGGCAATTTTTGCTTCTCTAAACTGGAAACACTGATTATTTGGAAGTTTGTAATATTTTTTCTTAACTATAACACATATTATTCTGAAAAGTTATCTCTTGGCGCAAAAGAGTGATTCATTAATTTTGAAGGTATTTTGTACATTCTGCTAACATGCAAACCAATTATCATTGACATCGATCAAGGTATGGTCAGAGTAACTAATTTATTTATTATCATTTATTTTTCTTTACACACAACATTATGTATAGGTAACAATAATCGTAATTCAAAACAAACAGAACCCAATTTAAGTTGTCAGTGTCCATGTTTAACTGTCGCTACATCATCTCTATGTTTTCTTTTTAACTCCTCACTACCCCAAGGGGATATAGTGGGGAGTTATGAATTCGCAATTTTTAAGGCTATTTTTTCATTCCAAATTATCAAGTATATTTGATTTCCAATCAAAAAGATGAAAAATTTAATGAAAATAATATTTTCTAACTTAATTAATTTTTCAATTATTATAACTATTTATATTATTTTAATAATTATTTGCCTTTTTTAACAAAAAAATAAATAAAATAAACTTATTTAATAAAATTAATTCAAATAATTGAACATTATAACTAATCTATTCTCAATTTTCGATCCATCATCTTTTTCATCACAATGTATATGTGTGTGTGTGCTGTGTAATATTATGTGCTATGTACGGCGTGTTTATTTTACTTCATCGTTTATACACTAAACTACTAATTCGATTCTTTTCAAATTTTGCAAATATGTATATCTAATGCTCACTTAGACTCCATTAGATTTTGAACAATATATGAATAGTGCTTCTCATTTTTTTTTTGCTGTTAAATATTTCAAAGTGACCCCAAGCTCAGGAAACATGATATTTGAAATTTTTATTTTCAAATTGGTTAAAAGGCACTTTCATAAAATGGCATTGAAGCGTTATCAAGTTTTCATAATGAAATATTTAAATAAAAAATAATTTAACAAACTCATTTCATTAAAATGCTGAAATTTTTCCATACAAAATTTGAATACTTTATAGAATGAAATGTTAGTGATGATTTTAGTGTTGGCCACAACCTACTCATTTTATAACTATCGGGTACTATGTCAAATATTAATTTAACACGCACCCAATAACAAGTTGCCACATTCTGGAGTCTTGTGATATTAATCATATCACAGATCCAGACTGAAAACACAATTATAAACTGTGTCTCTATCGGGAATCGCACCCGAGACCTTTGGATCGGCGGTCAGATACCCAACCAACTGAGCCACCAAGGCCGACATGAAAATGTTATAAAATTTCCATAAAATATTGAATACTCAATAGTGAGGAGCGTTAGCCACAACCCACTCTTTTTATAATAATTGTACGAAGTGTTGATAGTAGGTACATATTAAAGAATTTATTTAATAATTTCAATTAATTTCTTTTTTATTAATGTAACTAAATGGTGTCGGTGTATATAATATTATATATACCTATATATTTATTTATTTATTTTTCACACCTTTATCACAAAGACTATTATGAAGATTACTGCTGCCCAACTAGGTAACCCTGTTTTAGGGCTAGCAGTTTACAATTTTACCAAGCCAAATATTTGACATTTTGGTTTTACATAGTTATTTTGTCTTTTCCAAAAAATATTAGAACGGACACCAGACATCACAACACAACTGAAACTATAGTGTTTGTGCGTAGTTATATATGTTTGTAGGTACCTATATTTTATAAACATTATACATATATAAGTCATAAAATATTATGTTAACATTACTTAGAAATTTGTATTAGGTATATTTGTTTTTTTTTAGTTTTTCGGTCTCCGTGGCTCAGTTGGTTTGATATTTGACTCCTGAACCGATAGTTCTGGGTTCAATATCCGGTGGACCAGTTTATTTATTGTTTTTTCAGTCTTGATCAAGATTAATATTATAATTCTCCGGAGTGTGGCAACTGATTATTGGGAGCTGACGAACCTGGGGGGCAAGTCTGGTTAACCAGCGGAATCAAAACCATCCATGTTTACCCATATCATGGATATAATTATCTTATGGAGTTATATAACATCTTGAGATATTGCCGACCGCCGTGATACAGTTGGTAAGCCGTTTGGTTTCTGTGCGGGCGTCCTGGATTCGATCCCCAGCAGAAGAGAAATGAAGTATATAAATTGATTTCTCACGCTAATATTGCTTCTCTGGGCTGGTAACACTGGTTTATTGGAAGAAATTGCCATATGGCATTAAACTCGCCACTTGCACAGGGTACAAGGAAGTGTTAATTATTATTATTATTATAGAACTCCATAAAATAATTATATCCATGATATGGGTAAACATGGATGGTTTTGATTCCGCTGGTTGACCAGTCTTGCCCCCCAACCCTGGTGTGTAGGGGTATACGCATGAGTCGTGCGTATATTTGTTTGAGTAGTTCACACCACCACACCTGTCGCTGGTTACCACGTATAGTGGTATTATGCCGTGATATATGTACATATTATAGGTATAGAGAATCAGAATTTTTGTTTGTGTATTTTAATTTGCACTGAAAACGTTATTTAAAGCCTTGAGCTTAATTTATAAATACCTATAGATAGGTAGGTACCTACCTAATTTACCTACTATCTTTTGTTATATAAAAATGTGGATTTTTTGCGTTTGATCAAATTATGTTATTTACTGAAACTATACATAAAAACATAGACTCATAATTAACAATTTATATAATTATATACCTTTCAGCCTTTCATAACTCTTTTGACAGCTGGCGATCAAATCGATAACGATCATGATAGTACACGGCTGTTTCATGTTCCAGTTTGACGTGAATTAATAGTAATCATAATTGACAGTTCCAAAAGGCTGTGCCTCTCGTTAGAGATGAAGTTATCTCAGTAACACAATACACACCCATCTATCCAATTCTACACTTCTTATCGAACACAGCCATCGCGTTGTGGTCATGACCCTGTTTGGTGGACGTAAAGAAACATCTTTGTTATAACGTAATTAAATACATAAGTACCTATCTATCAATGAGGGGTAGTTCCTATATTAATGTTAATTAAATTGAGAAAAATTGACCACACATCGGAATTCCAACCCCTTTTAAGGTGGTTGCCAATCAGGCAGCGTAGGAACCTACATAACTTCACACTTCTATACAAGGTCTTAAACAACTCCAATGCTCCATTTTATCTACGAAATCAATATCACTTCCTCTCAAAACACGGGTTGCCTCTTGGTTCAAATACTGAAAGAACGCTCAGTATCCCACTACACAATACTTCCTTTTTCACCACATCTTTCTCCGTACAAGCAGCTCGTCTTTGGAATCACATCCCATTGCAACTTCATCGAGTTTCATTAACACTTCCCGCTTTCAAAAGAAATCTGAGGAATCATTTCCTTATACATAACACTTAAATTTGTCTCCTTATCATATCCTTGTCCCCTCCTCTCCTCTCCCCTCCGTTTCTTTATTGTGCACATGTACCCAAGAAGTTTTAAATAAATACATAAATAATGTAGGCAGATTCATACCTAAAATAATTATAATTATACAGTCATATACCTACTCAGAAACATGTAGGTATACGCTCCATCAGTTCATTATCGAGGAAAGATCAAGGGATGGAGGAGTGGTGTGAGCAGAAGACACATATGTCTTGGCTCCGAAACATTCAAGACTGCACGGACAAGTATTCAGACCATCGGAGTCTGCTCCATATAGATATGCATTTATTCAAGTGATTGCAAACATCGGGGGTAGAAGAAATGCTGGAAGACCTTATTTATTTATTTATTTTCTCTCAGAAAGCTACAGCTATAATTTATATATTTTACATTACATTTATTGTATAAAAGTTGAGCCAAAAGTACTTTCTTCAACAAAACAGCCCAGATTAAATATCCGACAACTTCACAATTTTTTTTAATACATACATAAAAACTTGAAGCAAACATATCCAATTCCGGATCCCTCAAACAATTTCTATTGTACTCAGTACAAGCTCTATTAATATAAGAATTTAGCATATAATTAGTTTTAGAAGATTCTATTTATTAGTATTATTATTAAATAGTATAGCCTCTATCATGTGACCAAAGAAAAAGAAGAAGAAAAACCCATTTATACTAAAACCGTGATATCATTCACACAATTTTTTTAAGGCATTGTAATTTGTAGGTATATGCCACAAACCTCTTTTCCATGCTTATTTAAGTACCTATAACACATGTAAAAACATAAAATAGGTACTGAAAAAATTACATATTGTTCCCTTAACTAGATCCAATTATGAAGTCGGCACTAAAGCACACTTTAAAATAAAAATAAATAAATCTTAAAGTACCTCCCTACTAAAATTCACAGAACTTTTGAAAGTATTGTCAAATCCGATTAGTAAAATGGGTATTTGTGTAAAAAATGCCTTTTCGGCACGCGCACATAACAAACGATTATCCCTATAATATATATCTCTTTATTCATCTTCACAGAATCCAAAATTATTGTAAACGATTTCAAATTTAACAAATCTCGTTGCTAAATCGTCTCTAATCCCTCTGCCAACTTCTCGGTAAAGAGACAACCATCGGTCCATTGTTTTACCCGAAGATCATGGTTTACAAAAAGGATGAACAAGGCCAAGTTCAGTCGTGTATAAATACCTACCCACAAACAATCGGGTATCGTTTACCGTTTACAACCTGTTCTTTTTTCTTAAACATAATTCAATTATATTGTTTCTTTGTTTGAGTAGTTTTGTCAGTTGAATGAGTGGTTACTGGGTGGTGTCCCTTCGTTTTGTTACATAGATCCTTAAGTGTGTTTAGTTCTTTTGTAACAAGGTCTTTTATGCATAGTATAAAAGAATCAAAGTGTGCTGAAATGGTTAAAAGTGCGATGACTCCAGTAACCGTTTTAGACAATACATAATTATATATACAGAACAATATCTATATTTATTGAATTTATTTATTTCAAAATTCTTTAAAAAACAGTGCAGTTTATATAAAGTAACACTTAAGTGTATTCTAAGTACAAAATTGTCATTTATAGTTTTATGTTATACCTCATAGCAAAAATATTGAACAACAAGCTGTAGGAATATAGTTATACAGACATACAGGTTAATACATTGGACATGTATACAGACTTATACAGGATAATACATTGAACATTTATACAAACTTATACAGGATAATAAATTGGACATTTATACAGAATTATACAGGATAATAAATTGGACATTTATATAAACCTATATACAGGATAATTCATTGTACATTTATATAGACTTATACAGGATTATACATTGGACATTTATACAGACTAATACAGATACTTTGGACATTTATATAAACCTATATACAGGATAATTCATTGTACATTTATATAGACTTATACAGGATTATACATTGGACATTTATACAGACTAATACAGATACTTTGGACATTTATATAAACCTATATACAGGATAATTCATTGTACATTTATATAGACTTATACAGGATTATACATTGGACATTTATACAGACTAATACAGATACTTTGGACATTTATATAAACCTATATACAGGATAATTCATTGTACATTTATATAGACTTATACAGGATTATACATTGGACATTTATACAGACTAATACAGATACTTTGGACATTTATATAAACCTATATACAGGATAATTCATTGTACATTTATATAGACTTATACAGGATTATACATTGGACATTTATACAGACTAATACAGATACTTTGGACATTTATATAAACCTATATACAGGATAATTCATTGTACATTTATATAGACTTATACAGGATTATACATTGGACATTTATACAGACTAATACAGATACTTTGGACATTCATATAAACCTATATACAGGATAATTCATTGTACATTTATATAGACTTATACAGGATTATACATTGGACATTTATACAGACTAATACAGATACTTTGGACATTTATACAGACTTATACAGGTTAATACATTAGACAGTTAGGTTGTGCATTTAGTTTAATAACGTAGTAGTAGGTACATTATGTTTGTATGTATGTATATGGCCAAACTCCTATACTGTGCATCCGATTTCGATGAAACTTTGAGGATTTGTTCAGCGCACATTGAATTTATTTATTTATTCGATGTCTCACACATTTTTTTTTTTTAAATGGTATGTTTGGTATTGAAATAAAATGACGGAATAATAATTAGCGATTAATATGAATCTTAAAAAATAAAAGAAAACATACAAATCAACCATTTTTATATATTTAGAGGTAAATAATTATACAGGCCGGACAACGTCTGCCGAGTTTTACTAGTGTTATTATAAATGTGGATTTGAAAACAATAAGCGATACATACCATCAGGCCATGTCCCTCACGGGATAGGCAGAGAGAACCAATCACCGCATTTTTTACCTTGCTTCGTCAACATTCATACATCATCTTATACATATTCTTCTGTTGTTCACGCTTCTTTCATTTCCGTCTTTCAGAATATCGTTCATAATATGGTCGTGCCATCTTTTATAGGCGCGCCCGACCTCTTATTCTGTTCCTGTCAGCTTTGTGTATTTTCTAGACAGATAGGTAGTTTAGCATATACCTATTAATCATGTTTTTTTGAATTTTCGATTGACGTTGAATTCAAATAAAAATATCGAATGTAGAAAGTTCAATAGCTAGAGTTTGACAAAAATATCATGCGAGGCGCGTGTGTTCTGTGCCGCGCATACTGTTATGTGTTCATGACAACCAACTTAACAAAAATAAATTCGGTGCTGTCGTATGAAATAGAGCTCAAAATCGAGATCAACTGAAATTAGGTTCAAATATTTATATAAATAAGGTTTTAGATGAACATGCAATAAGACTTTTAACCGAGTTCATTTGAACCACGATTCAACCACGATTCAGAGGGTATTGTATAACGCCAAATCTAGTGACTGAAAACATGATAGTATTAAAACCGCCTAATACACTATGAAGTTACGTGTTAGTAAGGGTAACTATACTTATAGGCATATAACGCTAAATCTAGTGACTGAAAACATGATATATTAATACCACCTAATACACTATGAAGTTACGTGTTAGTAAGGGTAACTATACTTATAGGCATATAACGCTAAATCTAGTGACTTAAAACATGATATATTAAAACCACCTAATACACTATGAAGTTACGTGTTAGTAAGGGTAACTATCGCGTGCGTTAAAAGGGGTTTAATGTGATTTAAATTATCGCAAACCCAAAAATTGGTGATTTTTTGCATTCTAAGAAAAAATCTTACTTGAACGAAAAAAAACTTTATCTGTCATTCACGTTAATTTTATGCACTCTTTAAGTACATAAAACTTTTATTTCTCTATGACACATAGTTATGGAGTAATTTTTAAAAAAAATCAATAAAAAGGATATTTTTAATAATTTATTTAGGGGATTTAATTCTCAATTTTAAAATTGTGTGACGAACACAGTACAAGAGAAATATTGAAAAAATATGGTTATTTTTAGAAACACACTGTTTAAATATTTGAGAAATTCGATTTGGATTGGAGTGTTTGGGAGGGACCAAGTAGCCGGAATGGAAAGAAATAGACTTGCGTATATAACAGCAAATGTAATCCCCTCTGGTCACCGTCTACCCGGAAGACCACCCTAGAGATGGAAGGATAGTTGAACTTCGTCATCTCAGAAGACATAGTTTTTGAAATACAGACCAACAGGTCTACTAAACGAAGAAGAATTGGAAGTAGGGGTATTATATGCCCCATTCAAGGCATTTTCTAAATAACACTGTAACTGTACAAGTCTCGAATTATCCAAACAATTGGACAGACAGATCGGATGACAGAAGACCGCCTCGCAGAACTGAAGGGTATATATACATACAAACAACAAACACACGAGACAGGTAGATAATTGGTTTCGAGATTAACCAGACAAGATACGGCCCGGCTCTGTGAGAGAAAGACAGAGGTAAATTGGCCAAAAGTCAGAAAACAAACGCATGGTTAAGCAAACATCTTATTCGGCGAATGCGTTTTGAAGTGAAGTATGAGGGATGGAAATTAAAGTTGAGCACGAAAACGGGCAGCGAAAAATCATCATGTCTCAGAGTTTATTACAACCTACATGTGACTACAGAAAAAAATATTATATATACAAGCTTACGAATAAGCTCTGTGTCTAAACATGAAAATGTATGTATGATTCAGGTGTTTTGCCCGTAAATAATCTATTGATTGTTTCTCTGTTCTGTGCATATGGCTTTGAAACGATGCCGGCGACCCTTAAAGCAAAAAGCTTCCACAAGTTGGGAGTTGCACAGCGATCCAAGTCGGAAAAGCAGATGCTTAGCGTGAGTCCCATCGACAAAATACAACAGGAAGAGATTGGACGCCACAGGTACTTAAGTTGCCAATATAATGGATCTTGTTGCTGGATTTAAGAGCCAATGAGCTGGTTACTTGGCCAGACAGGAGGATAATAGGTGGCACCCAGAATACTATAGGTGAGATCTTGGACAAATAATAGGAGCGTTGGTAGACCCCTGAAAGTTGGTCATAAGACATTGTCTAAGTGGCCGATAAAACCTGGATGCGGAAAAGACAGAACAGAGACGAGTGCGTGTATGGAAGAGTCCTTCATCCAGCAGTGGAGGGTTGAGGGCTAGAGAAATAGAAGGAGAAGCTTATGAATATTTTAAACATTTTTTATAAGAATATCAAAAGTTAAAATACTAGATTTTATAATATTTAGCCATCTTAATTGTTACACATTTAACTACCAATCTCAAATTTGGACATAAGTTTCTAAATACATATATAAATTTGTTACATTCGCAGTCTCGAATTTGGACATAAGTTTCTTAATACAGAGATAAAGTTTTTACATTCGCAGTCTCGAATTTGAACATAAGTTTCTAAATACAGAGATAAAGTTGTTACATTCGCAGTCTCGAATTCGAACATAAGTTTCTAAATACAGAGATAAAGTTGTTACATTCGATGTCTCGAATTTGGACACATTTTTCTAAATACAGGGATAAAGTTGTTACATTCGCAGTCTCAAATTTGGACATTAGTTTCTAAATACAGAGATAAAGTTGTTACATTCGCAGTCTCGAATTTGGACTCAAGTTTCAAAATAATATTTCGACAAAAACGACGCTTATATTTAATTTAGACTATCTCTAATGTTTTATCTCGCCCAGTAGATCTTAAAATATATTTTACCGTCACATGTTAAGACACAATTTGTTACATATTAAATTTTGTATCTAATGTTTCCATACTATACTATTTTTTCATGATTATATTTGGACCCAATATAAATATGTGGATAAAGTAGTATTCTGTAAATTTTCTATATCGAATGTAATACATTAAAATAATTATAAGTACATTTTAAAATAAATAAATTATACTCGGATAATTTATGAACAATTCATATAAAATAACATAAAAGGACCAGCATCTTTAAGATCTTATCTCATCTCGACTGTATATGTACCTAGTTAAGAGAATGAGTCCTAGGTAATAATGATGAAGGTAGATGTTGGCAAGGTATAATTAGGGTCCCATCTAGGATACGAGCTGGAACCCCGAGGTGAAGAATATCTCTAACACTAAACGATTAGCCCACAAATGACGTGGCGCTTAGTACTAAACGATAAGGGTTTCTATAATATATTGCAACCATATTTCGTAATCCTTTTTATGGGACATTTTCGTCCTTTTTTTCAATTTTTATTTTATTTGTTGGTAAATTCACAGAATGTATTACATAACATAATTCACATAATCTTTAAAATATAAATACATTCCAATTATGAATTTACACGTGATGAATCTGTGTTGAATTTTTTAAATTAATAAATAAATATTACAAATGTAAATGCTTGGTAGAAAAAAGTATTAACAAATAAAATAAATGAAACTATGTTGATAGAGGAAGTAACAACAACAATAAATTAATTTACAATAATATGAACGAGAAGAAATAAATACAATAATAACACAGAGAACAAATCTTAACACATTGAGCAATAAAATAGGTAGAAAAATCAAGATGCAGTCTTTCAAGATTTACGTCATGAAACTTATTGTTTTGCTCTGAAGTTTTGTCTATCAGTCAGTATTGATGTTGTAAAAATCCATCTTAAGGTTTTATAAAAATCTATTGAGACATCAGAAAATGGACGGGATTAATAAAGTGGAGAAGCTGTTCCACTTAGCTCAGGACAGAGATTCCGATGTCGCGTGGACCAAACGTGGTACGGAGAGAAGAAGAATACGGTTCAAAAAGTATATGTAAATGGAGGAAAGTTATTTAGCGGCCTTTTCAGGTGATAAAATAAAAAAAAATAAACACCATTAGTAGAGATCAACAAATAAGAGAATGCGGGCGACAGTTTTATACAACATAGTTGCAAATGTTAGGGCAAAAGTGACACGTAATACGCAATACAACGTCGAACGTCAACTGATTTTATTGGTTGATCCAAATCAGAGTATATTCCTGGAAAAATATATTTGTGTTCAGATTATATCACCCGCATTCGTTCGCTTGATGAGCTCTACCTAGCAACTAATTAATGCAAAATTAGTAATACTTATGTACTATTGAAGAAACCTGGAAGAAGACGATATAAATACATATCAATGCCTACATATTTCAATACCTTTGATAATTGGATTATTTTTAAGTTTTTCGAGTTCTTTTAGGCGATGCATACCCGCACACCCGTCGCTGATTACCCCACATTGTGGAATATACCATGATGATATGAATGTAGGTTCGCATTGAAACAAATAATTTCCTGTTGGATTCCTTTTGACTTTGAGAAAGGAAGCCCAGTACCTTTGGAAGATTTGTATCGGATATAATATTATAATGAGAATATGTATGTATGTATGTTGGTGATTGTGAATATTGTGTGTAGTGATGGGTGTTCACCCTAGGGCCTGGGCGGAGCACCAACAATTTAAATTCTTTACTATAATATAGGCACAACAACGTTCAACAGTGGATCCATTTAATTTTCGGCTTTTTACATTAATGACTTATAAATAGCCGCTATGTTTGGTAACGCCCAACACTACGAGATACTGCGAGGGCTGCCAGAACTAGAAAATATAACTATCTAAATATTTCTCTCGACAGAGACGATGAACAAATCAATTCAGACAAAATACAGACAAAATCAGACAAAATATAATAAATTTACAAGGATGTATTACCATTCCTCTTTTACGTACAAAACTGCCTCACAACATTTCTATAAGTACTAGTTGCATGTAACACATGAGATCCAACTGTCGACAGCGATAGTATGTATAGTTGAAGAATAAGTACCAAACCCATAAATACAAATTATTTATTATTTTATGATATTTAGTTTTCTATACAACACATGTACCTAGGTAGTCAAGATAGGATAGTATGGAGGTCAGTCTTTTTTTCCTACCCGGAATATGAAAACAGCATGATGGTATATGTATATTGTATGTTTAGAGATGAAGTATCAAACTATTAAGTCTTCTTTGATATTGTGTATAGGTGACTACCATACAAATTGTATGAAGCGATGTCGTCACTAAATTCAATTTTTATAAAAATTGTTAAAAAAAATTTGAGATGTACTGCTACAATGTTAATATTTTTTATATAAAATTAAATTATCTAGTTGGGGTGTTTCGGCTTTTTTCGATATTTTAAAAAAAAATGGAAATATAGGCAGTTAAACTCATAAATTTATCATAAAAAAAATACTTTTCTTAATAAAAAATGTTTGAGAAACCCTGGAATTTTTTTGAAAAAACTAATTTGAGATTTTGTATTTGTCTATGTTTATACTAATTTTCAGCGTTCTAGCTTTTATGGTTTCTGAGATATAGGGAAAAATAAAATAAAAATTCAAAAGTTGATAACCCCTGACTGAAACAAAAATTCAAAATTCCGAGTATAAAAGTTTTGTAGGCCTGTAACTGTTTATATATTCTGAAATTTTAGGCTCTGTAAATTGAGCGGATCAAAAGTTATAAGGGGGGGACGGACACACACACACACAGACATACACACACACAGACACACACACACAGACACACACACACACACACACACACACACACACACACACACACACACACACACACACAGACACACACACACACACAGACACACGAAATGTTCTACTCCGAATTCTAAGTAAATCCGTGTATTGAACATATATGCTGCGAAGCCTCTAAGTTGGTGTTTTTTGACTTCAAAGTTGGAAAAGCCGTGAAAAAAGTAGACCTCTCCATACAATTCTCGCGTATTCTGGCTTGATACATTGTCGATATGTTAAGAGAACAAAGTTGGATAAAGGTACTAATGGTCACTTTTACCAACGTCCCCTAACTCTTAGGTGCTACCTAAGAATTCTTATGTAGCACCTAACGTGAATTTTCGTTTCACCACCTACATAAGAGTTACCTAAGACGCTAAGAGCCCCCTAATTCTGGGGAGCCAATTTCCGCCACCTAAACGAATACTTAAGAAACAACTGTCAAAATGACAGTCAGTATATAGCAATTTAGTAGCATAATATTGTCAATTGTGTTTATAATTTTAATTTTTCGTCGATTTACACGCATTTTGAAAATAAAAATGAATAGGATTATAAATGCCGTAATGTTTCAAACTCTCATCGACGGTAAAATTTGGTTGCCGTTTTCTTTCGATTGGCATTTCCTAAAATACAAGACAAAATTGCTAAATGATGTCCTCAATATTTATGTATAACATTATTGCATTTTTAGGCATTGGATATACATATTATTAGTAATAGCACAAGTAATAGTTACTTATTAACGAGAAAATAACTAAACTCAACTAAACGAAAACTGAATTATTTGGAAATGTTGAACGAAATCACAACGTAATTGACAGAAAGTGACAGTCATAGAAAAAACATGATGCAATATGATGCATTCCAAATACAAATGTTGCCACTGTATAAACAAAAATAATCGTTTTGAATTCCTAGCTAGGGAACAGATAAAATAGACTGGTGAAAACCAAACGATACGCTATGTGACAGTTTAGGTAACATTGGTGAAAGTCACCATAAGTGGTTTAATGAACTCCCTTTGATTCTTAGACTCAAAAAAAAAAATTACAATAATATTTAATAATCAAAAAAATGTAGTTACTGATTTTTTTTTGTTTATTTCATTCTTGTTTTTGTGTAGCTTCTTGTTTGTTAGTAGATTTGCAATGTTTTGGTGAATGTAACAATACAAAATAGATACTCCCCTCTTTTAACACGAGATTTTATCTCAATTAAAAAGCGTTATTATGATTCATATAATGGAATTTGTAATACTTTTTAAATTGTAGTTTATATGTAAATTTGTATTAATTTGTAATAAATATTAAAAAAAGAGTAAACAAGTTATCCTTAGATATAGACCAAGATCCAGCGACTATCAAATTTACGTCATAGTATAAAGGCTGAATTCATCTGTAAAACGATACCACAGCAGCTAACAGCAATTGAATAATATGAACCCTGATCAGTGTTGACAGTTAAAAAAATTGAGAAGCACTGGTCAGATATCCTTCAAAAACTAATGGATTCTAAGCGAGTATTAGATATGCAAAATTTGAAAAGATTCGAATGATTACTTTCTATAATCGATAAAGTAGAATATAAAAGATACAATAGTAGAACATGCCTTACATAGCACACAGTAGCTACACAGCATATTTTTTCTACTCCCACCACCACCCGCTCTGCCTATGGGGACTGTAAACGGCCCCTTCACAGAACGCTAAGTGAACGACAAAAAAAAAATGCATAGCACGAAAAGTAGCTCATGGAGCCCTCTAGATTAGCAATCTCGGCACCATAGTGCAAAAAGAAACAATCAACGAGTGCGAACAGAAAATTCACACCCGTGGACTGTCTATGACCTCAGATCCCCCTACATGCAGACCATCAGAGAAGTGACCAAGATCTCTGGAAATAATTAATTTAACGGGAATCTTCTAAAAGTAAGGCACCATATCTATGACAGAAAACCATAAAAGCTTTATAATTTTTCTTAGAGATCACAAAATCCGCATGACCAATGGGACCTTGAAGAGGATGTTATGAAACTTTCAAAATACAATCTCAGCATGACTATTTGATAATCTTCAATTAAATAATAACCTTAAAAATTGCGAATTCATAACTCCCCACTATAATATCCCCTTGCTGTAGTGCTGAGATAAAATGTATTTAAATCCAGAATTTCGTTTAAAAAAACAAGAACAAAGATTTGAGAAAATAAATTTAGGTTTATTAAACAATTTTAGGTATCAAACATTATTGAATAATTTAAATCCATACAGCACCCCTGGGTCCAGCTGCCTCTTCGCGTAGTAGGTTTTTTTCCAACTGATGTGATTATACGGTCAGACATTATTAAATTTCTAAAACGGTTGGTAATTATCAGCCGAGATACATCTGTTAGTTAATTGCCTGCATCTTATTGTTTACAGGGTTCACTATTTCATTATTGACCCGGCTAATTCTCGTTGAATATATCTACACTGCTACCAGACACAACCGCAGGTAGTCAATAGGTACACACAATATTACCAAATTCTTTCTTCTGATACAAGTTGAATATATATACACAGCTACCTATTTACAACCGCTGTTTTTAGTGATCAGAATTGCAAACTGGAGGAGAGCAGCGGAGGACAGGGACGGCTGGAGAAGGATTCTGGGGTAAGCCAGGGCCACACAGGGCTGTAGCGCCAATGATGATGTCGATAATCTACCTAACAAAACGGCTGTTATCAATACATTCAATATTACCTAATTCTTGTTATTAATTCTAGTTGAATATTTACACAGCTACAAAACCAGATAAAAAGGCTGATTATCAATACACTCAATATTACCCAATTCTTGTTGAATATTCACTTAGCTACAAAACCAGACAAAACGGCTGCTAATCAAATACACTCAATATTATCCAATTCTTTCTATTTATTATTGTTGAATATTTACACAGCTACAAAACCAGACAAAAAGGCTGATTATCAATACACTCAATATTACCCAATTCTTGTTGAATATTCACTTAGCTACAAAACCAGACAAAATGGCTGCTTATCAAATACACTAAATATTATCCAATTCTTTCTATTAATTATTGTTGAATATTTACACAGCTACAAAACCAGTTAAAAAGGCTGATTATCAATACACTCAATATTACCCGATTCTTGTTGAATATTCACTTAGCTACAAAACCAGACAAAACGGCTGCTTATCAAATACACTCAATATTATCCAATTCTTTCTATTTATTATTGTTGAATATTTACACAGCTACAAAACCAGACAAAAGGCTGCTTATCAATACACTAAATATTACCCAATTCTTTCTACTAATTCTTGTTGAATATCTACACATCTACTAAACCAGACAAGACGGCTGCTTATCAATACACTCAATATTATCCAATTCTTTCTATTAATTATTATTGTTGAATATTTACACAGCTACAAAACCAGACAAAACGGCTGCTTATCAATTCACTCAATTTTAACCAATTGTTTCTATTAATTCTTGTTTAATATCTATATATAGCAGGAATATATAGCAGGAATTATATATAGCAGGAATTTTCTCATGACTCCAAAGACAAACACGACATTCGGACAAAGACATTACAATTATTTAGCTCCAAAAATTTTTAATAAGATAAAAAGTGAAATAACGGACATACAGTTGATGAATAATTTGAAATAGGTACAAGAAAACAATAGAAACATGGATTAGAAACAAGGGCATTATATACTGCGGAAACATGATCAAGCTACAATAGTTTATATTTTTATTTTATAATAGGTATATTTTATAACAAGTTTTAGTTAAATACTAGTTTAATATTTTTTCTGTCAGATATAACGAAAAAAAAAAAATCTGCCACCTCGGTACAGGCTCAGCCTAGTGAGATGGTGTATACCAAAAAATACTATAAAAAAATGTTTCATATAACTTATTTAAATTGTACTTTTTTTAATATTTTTATTGTTTGTATATGTATTTTTATATTATTTTGTTTGGTTTCAATAATAATAAAAAAAAAATCTACGCAGCTACAAAACCAGAAAAAAAATAAAAAAAAACGGCTACTTATCTATACACTCAATTCTTTCTACTAATTCTTGTTGAATATCAACTCAATTTACATCAATATTGAGCATTCTTACTTACAACTTGATTCATAGATCGCAAAAACCAATACAAAAAATATCAATAAGACAGTTTTTGTATATTATATAAATGGTAGTTCTATCATATTAGATATCATAAAAAATATAAAAAAGACCCTATTTATTTCCTATACATCAATTCATTGTCTGGACGTATAAACGTATATAAAGGTATAAAGAAATTTGAACAGCATATCAAATTAACGACTCATTGTCTATCAAGTTACCTTCAACGAGACATCTATGTATGTACATAAATAATAACTACTGTATATAAACAATAACTACTGTATACCTTCATATTTTATATAAACAGTACTTAATAATATAATGTTGCCACTTGTTAGAAATTGAACATTAGGTACATATGTACTAAGTACCAACATAGTAATAAAATGACTTGACGTACATAAACATACATGAATAATACTAACATTATAATATTTGAATAAGTACACCTTTCTCATATTTCCATGTTCATTCTGTATATTAATTGTTTATTATTTCAGCCAAAACGTTGGTTCTACCGAAATGTCGGATACAGTGTTTCTGTATCTTTTGTGAACTCGGGTACCCCCAATTTACTGATCGAGAGAGTATCAATACGGTAATTTTTGTCATGTATTGTAACTTGGTCAAAATATTGTGTAATACTCTTATAAAATAAATAAATAAAAAAAAAAAAAAAAATATATTTTTTTCGGAATAAATTCCTTTATTATTTTATTATAAATTTAAAAATAAATAGCAAAAAAAATAACCAATCGGATAAGACCGAAAATTAGTTCGGCCTAATTTCCGGGCGTATCAATATACTATTGGAGTCATCGGAGTTCAGTTAGTCGTTATTAACAAAAGCGATTCGCGTGAGCGAGTTGCTTTATAAATTTAATGGAAATTAGTTGCAGGAAAACTGTTATCAACACCTTTTTCATTTGAGGTTAGGAATAAGTTTATTATGTATTCGCATTTGATCATATTTTTTCAAATAAATTATAATTTATCAATATATTATTTACGTAGTTGTATGGTTTTCAACGTTGATTATTTTATGTGTTAAAATGTCATCTTTGACATCTCATCCGACCTTCGTAGCGCGATCTGTGGCGTTACAAATATTTACCAAAACATCTATTTGAGGAAACTGTATCAAACATTACACCGGTAAAATGTCCGCGCATGCGCAATATGACACAGGTCTAGGGCCGTATAGATCTGGCTCAGCAAGATCGGCCGTATAGATGAGGTGCATGTATTTTTATGAAATTTATTTATCTATCTCTTATATTTGAGAATCACTGTATTATAGTGTGTAGGTAGATAATATTTTAACATAATCTGACCCTATATATGTAATATGTTGGGGCTTTGTTTTGTTAGAATTACGTACGTGATATAATTTGAGAATATTATTTAAATTGAACACATTCTCGACTGTAGGTTTAATACCTATATATAAAAATATTTCCAATGTTAATACAATTTGAATAATATATTTCACGTTAATTCGTCCTAATTCGGTTCGTTAGAGAGAATATTAAATTTAATCGTTAAATTCAACTTAATTTAAGTGCATATAAGTACTAATAATGGCATGTTTAGAAATATGAACACATTATAATGGAAATTGGGGTTGGTTATGATGTACCTATATATATATATTTTATTACATATTTAGTTTATTAATTATTAATAAAAAAAATCTTATGTATTTATTTATTTTACACTTTGTCTGAGAAAGAAGCGATCGCTTTAAAAACGGTAATATAAAGTAACTCATACATGAGTCAAAACATGGAGATAAATGAAATTGTTTGAAAAGGGCCACAAGGTTTAGGTACTCTGAAAATATTAATGAAATTATAAATTATAGTATCCTGATTGTTTGTCTTATATTATTTATCATTTTTGTCTTTTCTATCCTTTCTTTCCTCTCCTCTCCTCTCCTCTCCTTTCCTTTCCTTCCCCATTTTTATTATTTCATGTTATATGTTAAATTATAATTATTTGTGTATTATATTATGTAACAGGCAACACATAATTGGGGCACTACATATTTTATTTATGTCATATTACCATAATGTCATTGTTTTAAGTAGTCTTTTTGTTGCTGAATAAATAAAAAAAAATATATGAAAATTCAAATATTAAAATAATCTATTAATATATAGATTATAGTTCCGCGATGAGGTTGGTTGAAAAAGATTGGCATATGGCAATAAAACCACCTTTGTGCATTTGCTGTACATACATTCAAGAAATAAAATAAATATATCAAATATTTTCGCAGTTTTTCCCCTATCGGGAGTCCCCTCACAATGGTGAGATAAATCCAATATTTGCGTAGGTACAGGCAATTATAAAAATATTCGATTTACAAACTCATTGGTATAAGCAAGTAAACTGAACTAATAATTGTGGCGCAATTCAGGGGTGACATCTGTGCGAAAGCATTGTCACCTCATGTATAAACACTGTTACTATCAATTTATAGATGGCGATGGTGTTTTTCAACTTATTTTCAAACGAACAGATTTTCACGATTAAATTATATAGAATTTAAAATTGGATTGATAGGGAACTCAATAAGAAGGCAACTTCTAAATAGATGTCTGGAAGAATGTAATATACCAGAGGAATGGAACAATGCGAATATTACATTATTACATAAAAAAGGAAATCAAAAACGCCTCGAGAACTATAGACCCATCAGCTTATTATCACACCTATATAAACTATTTACAAAAATCCTCACCAGCAGACTTTCAAACAAACTAGATTCATACCAACCAGTAGAACAGGCAGGATTCAGAAAAGGCTTCGGAACAAATGACCATCTACAAACTCTAAAGAATGTAATCCAGAAATATAATGAGTATAATATCCCCATAGCATTGGCATTTATAGATTTTGAAAAAGCCTTTGACTCAGTCGAGACATGGGCGGTGATGAAGGGTCTAGATAATTGCAGAATTGACTATAGATATTCCCAAATTTTGAATAATATTTATGAGAAGGCCACATCCAATATACAACTTCATGAACCATCCAAGAAATTTTACATTAGAAGAGGTGTCCGACAGGGTGACACTATTTCTCCCAAACTATTTACATTGGCCCTCGAAGATGTCTTCAAAACTCTGGATTGGTCTAAGAAAGGTATAAATATAAACGGCGAGTATCTCAGCAATCTACGGTTCGCAGATGATATTGTCATATTTGCCAAGGATGAGGAGGAATTGAAAACTATGCTGACAGAAATAAATTCAGCCTGTGTGAACATTGGATTGAAGATGAACATCTCCAAGACCAAAATGATGAGTAACGCAGAAGAGTCCTTCCCCATCATAATAGATGGAGTGCAAATTGAAAGAGTAGACAGATACATATATCTAGGCCATACCGTGATGCTTGCCAAAGAAAATCAAGAGGCAGAAATAGAGAGAAGACGTGGCCTTGCCTGGGCAGCTTTTGGAAAATTATCATACATTCTGAAATCCCGTAAATACTCCCATTATTTGAAAAAGAAGCTATTTGATGCATGTATTCTCCCAGTGCTTACTTATGGAATGGAAACATCGGTCCTAACAAAAAGAATAATGCACAAGCTGTTAGTGACACAGAGAGCTATGGAGAGAAAGTTGCTGGATATTTCAATAAGGGACAGAATTCAGAATGTCATGATAAGACAAAGAACCAAAGTAGCCGATGTAGCCGAAAGGGTCGCTGGCCTTAAGTGGAGCTGGGCTGGGCATATTGCCAGATGCCAGGATTCACGATGGACCAAAAAGATCTTAGAATGGCGACCGAGAACAAGCCGAAGAGGTGTTGGCAGACCCCAGGCAAGGTGGTCTGATGACATCAAGAAATGTGCCGGAGGGAGATGGATGCAGTGTGCCCAAGACAGGGAGTTGTGGAGGATCAAAGGGGAGGCCTATGTCCAAGAATGGATGAAAACTGGCTGAAGAAGAAGAAGAACGGTGAATGTTGCGCAAGCGCATAAAGTGATCACGTAAACCAGCCGATGACAGGTCAGAAGCCCTGTAGGTGCCTCGAGTTCCTGATACTCTTATTTTATTCTATTGAAATGCTATAAAATAAATAAATTAAATATTATCCAATTTGTAAACTTTATTTTTTTCTTAGACCTCGCATACCAATAATTCTTTCAGTCCTACTGTTTTTACCGTTTTTTGGCATGTTTGAGATGGATAAGATGAGATGAGATGACCTAGGCTGAGATGGCTGGACGACGTGCTATGCGATCTAATAGAAATGGACCTGATAAATTGGAGAAGACTGGCGATCGATAGGGAGGTGGACTGTAGCGCCAGTGATGATGATGATGGCATGTTGGACTGTAGCGCTAGTGATGATGATGATGATGATGGCATGTTGGACTGTAGCGTCAGTGATGATGATGATGCTGATGATGATGGCGTGTTGGACTGTAGCGCTAGTGATGATGATGATGATGATGGCATGTTGGACTGTAGCGTCAGTGATGATGATGATGATGATGGCGTGTTGGACTGTAGCGCTAGTGATGATGATGATGATGATGTTGGACTGTTGGACTGTAGCGCCAGTGATGATGATGATGATGATGGCATGTTGGACTATGGTGCCTGCACAGTTGTAGAGTTTTTGATATCCATTATTTTTTTAAAATGATTATCAATGTGTTTTTTACAGCGCTGCTTGAGATTTTTCTAGAACAGAGTAATCGAGGAAGAAATAAAAACAGATTAACAATTATAATATGCTTCAGCTTGTCAAACTTTTTACTTTAATTATCACGGTCTATTTATTATATAAAAAAACGATGATTGGTCTCCGATACGCAATTAGTCTGAGAGTAAATTAATAACATATTAAAGAGAAATATTATTTAATTACGGTCGGTCCACAAACGTTGGTATGTATGTATTTATAAAGGTTCAGCAAGAGTCTGCTGGCTGTTTAATAACATCTACATAATAAGAATATGATATACATAGTATAACCTATAGCTAAACACAATGAAGGTGGTGTTGATATAACACGATGAAAACTAAATGAAACAAGGCTAAACGTTTTTCGTTCAGGAGGCGTTACCAGACGTATCAACCAAACAGTTTAACTGATGGCCCAGTCGTAGACAACCATGACTGAGTCTGCTGAAGATAGTAGTCGTTTCATTTTTAATTTACATAGCAGCAATAAGAATAATTTCTTTCTTTTTAACGTTTCGAAGAGATCTTCAGTTATCACTTTTTTTTGGATCCATTGAATCTGACCATGAAGATTTTTTTTAATTCCAATGCCCTTCACCTTAAGGAGGCGTTATCAGGCAACTACATAATCTATTAAGCATCGACCTTAAGGACTAGTCGATTGTATTTTTCGTCATTTTTGGTAGTGCAATTATTTCCTGAATTAATAATAAATTAATAACTATTTAAACCATATAAACAATAAGATATTTAAACAAAGATATATAAGTCACAGTAATTGTTTTCAAATCATTTTTAATTCAAAATATAAACCACGCCCGATATTGACAATTGGCAAAAATCAAGTTCGAACAAGGACAAGTTCACATTTGAATCAATGTTATGTTCTCTTTTTTATGTGATTATGTTATTTTAAAATATTGTTATACTGATTTAAAGAGAGATGTCGTGAAGATAAATGTATGGCAGTATTATTCATACAATGTGTGTGTGTCTGTGTGTCCCCCCCCCCCCTTATAACTTTTGATCCGCTCAATTTACAGAGCCCAAAATTTCAGAATATATAAACAATTATAGGCTTACAAAACATTTATACTCAGAATTTGAATTTTCGTTTCAGTCAAGGGTTATCAACTTTTGAATTTTTGGTTTATTTTTCCATATTTCTCAGAAACCATAAAAGGTAGAATGCTGAAAATTGGTAAAAACATAGAAAAATACAGAATTTCAAATCAGTTTTTTCAAAAAAAATCTAGGGTTTCTCAAACATTTTTTATTTAGACAAATATTTTTTTTATGATAAAGTTATGAGTTTAACTGCCTATATTTCAATTTTTTTTTAAAATATCGAAAAAATCCGAAACACCCCAACTAGATAATTTAATTTTCTATAAAAAATACAAACATTGTATTAGCACATCTCAAACTTTTTTTAACAATTATTAACTTAATATCCAAACATACGTACAGAACCATCATGTTGTTTTCATATTCCGGGTAGGAAAAGAGGACTGACCTCCATACTGTCCTATCTTGACATACATACCTACATATGTTAAAATTTTCAATAATTTGGATTTATGGGTTTATAGTTTGATTCTTATTCTTCAACTATACATAATACATATCTCATGTGTTACATGCAACTAGTCATAATATTTGTATTGCGGTAGATTACATAATATTATTTCGATGGCAAGCGATTTTATTTTTTCTGCTAACGGTATGTATTTGACGTTTTAACCAATTTTTCCTTTTGTAGATTTGATGTGTTTAGTATTGATATTTCTATAAGATATATGTGTCTATGTATCTTGTCAATTTGAGTAATATTTGTGATAGTGTATTTATTCCAGTATAATTTGTAGTTGTCGTTTTCTGTTACTGCTGGGGGTTTATATTCATACTATCGGTGGTGTTTTGATGAGTTTGTGTTTGCGGACAAGTTCCAAATACATTTGTTTGCGGATGTTATGTGTCTTATTGTATATTCAGTCGGTGTTTTTTTTAAATTCATACCTAAATGAATGTTTTTGTGGGTTTGCGTATTCAAATAACTCTCTGAATCGCATGTCTTAGTAAAAAAAAACAATCAATTGAGATTGTTAAAAAATATATTCACTGAATTCTTAATTAAATTCCAATACATACAGAATTTTTCATCTCGATTGGGATCTCATTTTTATTCTAATTGTTCAGCATCCCTGTCTATACCTTCATCCTGCTAATGAGCTCAGGTCGTTTTGGGGTTCTTTATGTCCAAAAAAACTATTATAATAATTGTTGTTGGGACGGTTAAATTATTACCATTCTCTTGTATGGAGATAAAACAAAATGGACGCTTGTACCCACCTAAAATATATATCAACAGACCTTCCTACATATTATCTTTAGTCAAACAGGAATGTCAAATTTAATCACAGCATCAGCACACCAACAATTTGATAAAGGTTGGTACAAATGACATTTATAGTAGGTATGGTTATCAGCATACATTTTGAAAGATCATGTGGGCAGCGCAGAACAAATTTAGGGTTTATTGCTTAGTTAGTATTTACCCATGGCGTCCACTTTCACGCCAAAAAAATTCAAGATGATTGTCGATTCCTTATTCGGACCTGTACGAAACGGTTCGGACGACATATATGATTTAAGTTCCACAGAGATTTTTTATGACAAATTTTTAACATGTAAATAGAGACGAAGACGGAATAATTTAGGAGAACCGGGAACTCAAGGCACAGGGTTTACGACCTGTCATCAGTAGGATTATGTGATCACTTTATGCGTTTTAGCAACGTTCGCCTATTATGCTTTCTTATCGACTTTTTTAAACTTTTCTACGGACAATTCTTAGTAGAACTCCATTGCAAATTATAAATAAATTTGGTAAAATAAAACCAAAGTTTTCAGTTCTACTACTTTAATGACACTGATTAGTTTCGGTCATCCAGTGACACTTTGAAAATGGTCAAATTTATTAATAAACTTTCTTATTGAATTCCCTATCACTCCATTTGAAAATTCTATATATTTATTTCAAAGTTCAAATCTCGCCTTAAACATTTAAAGCCTTTGACGTAGACGGAATAATTTAAGAGAACAAGGAACTTGAGACACCTGAACTGTCTCATAAAATATTGAGATGTTAAAATATTTTAATATTCGACTATAAAAATATTCGATTCCACAGAGATATTTTTTGTCAGAATGATCGTTTCGGCTGAGTTTCCGAGTCCAGAGTATGAAAATTTATGATTTAATTATACTCTAAGATGGCGTTTTATAATATCAATTCCGTCAATATTGATGAATGAAAAACTAATATTCGCATTCTTTGAACCACAAATGATGAATGATACGTCCAGTTTTGAAGCTGTTGCTTTTCTTCAGTACGAATAACATCCCTACTGTTTCATCATAATGGTAAAAAAAGGTAGCTTTGAAAATGGTCGTATCAAATAAATAACTCATCCATAGTTTAAACAAAACTAATTGTAATAAATATAAATGCTTCACACGAAAGTATAAAAAAAATTAGGTAGTTTATTTTAAGAAACTATAAATAACGGGGGCGCGGAATTGGAGAGAAAAGGCCATGGACAGGGTGCAATGAAGACGATTCCTTGAGGAGGCCAAGACCTATATTGGGCTGTGGAGCCACTGATGATGATGATGATAAATAAATTGCATATGATATATCAGTATCAAAAGTTATTAATATTTATATAAAGTTTTTGGTACTATAATAACACTAGTAATTCCAGCCTATAGAAGCATGATTTACGAGAGAAACTATTCAAAATATATTTCTCTTCTGCAGGGATTCGAACCCAAGACGCTGGCCCAGTAGTCGAACGGCTAACCACTGCGCCGCGGCGATTGACTAACATCTTAGAAAAAAAATGTAGTACCCATCTATTTTCATTAGTTATAATTTGTTATTTATAATGTTTATATGTTTGCAGGTTTCCTATTAACCGTGCGTTTAAATATTTCCAAAGGAAATTTTTATTATAATATTCAACACATCTTGAACGAGCTTCCGGTTGCGCATAGCGAAAATTTGTGTCTTTTTGCTTCGTTGCGTTGGTTTACTTGCAAATCGACCCCCTTCTCGGCTAAAAGTTCAAATTCTTTGACAACAACTATATTATACTAGTTCCCAATGATTATAAAAATTATAAATACGTTACCAGTGTTTAAATTCGGTAAATAAAAAGAAAGGCGCATTTCTCACTTAATTCTTACCGCACTTAAGTTGTAATGTTCGGACGTATTGTCATAGTCAAAATGCCATATTTTTTTATGAAAACATGTAAAAATTACATTAGAGCTGTGTATGTACGACCAGATATATCATTTCTTGCTGCATATTTATTTTATTTTTCTTTATTTGGGAATATTAACAGTTTACATAGACAATAAATACAAAAATAAGGAAAGATAAAATTAGACCAATTAAAAATATTCAACTGATTAATCAAGAAATTATTGGCAGTTACAACATGTACTTTGGTTTGGTAAAGTTTTTATTTACATATAAATATATTAATTCACGCACCCATCGCACTGGCTTAGTGATCAATTGATGGCAAGTTCGAACCCCATACTAGCTGCCTAGACCGATTCCGTTTCCGCCCGAACGAGGTTCGTTCTAAAAGGAATAAAAACATTAACAAACTTCTTGTTCTTCTTCTCCTCAGCCATCCTTCAATGCTGGATGTAGGCCTCTTTCGACTTTTTCCGCCCTTCTCTATCCTAGGCGTTCCTGTGCCATTTAAATAAATAAATAAATAAATAAATAAATAAATAAATAAATAAAAAAATAAAAAAATAAAAAAATAAATTAATAAATAAATAAATTAATAAATAAATAAAAAAATAAATAAATATATAAATAAATAAATAAATAAATAAATAAATAAATAAATAAATAAATAAATAAATAAATAAATAAATAAAAAAATATATAGATAAATAAATAAATAAATAAATAAAAAAATATATAAATAAATATATAAATAAATAAATAAATAAATGTTTATTAATTAATAAATAAATAAATATAGCGTCGTTTTCATGAATATCTCAACTCAAGGGCACTGAAAATTGATTATCATTTTGGCTCTATCATTTTTCAGTCTGTCTGAGGGTAGGTATGTGAGAGCTTATTCCATGGTCCTACACAGCCAACACACGATCGCGAGATTAGTGGTGGACACCCTGTTTATTACAGGTAATTTTCCTACCATGGATGAAGATGCAGAACGAAGTGATGATTGTCTGTCGTTAATTGAAAGTGTAATGCAAAGTTATACCAGGGTTGTAAAAGATCTTGGAATCTTCATCGATGATGACCTTTCGTGGCATGAACAGGTATCGCATGTTAGTAAATCTATATTCTTTGCCCTACATTCACTTAATAAACTTAAAAATTTCCTTCCATTCCGTTGTAAAATAATTCTTGCTCAATCACTTCTTCTTCCATTGCTTGATTATGCCGATGTATGCTACTTGGATGCAAATGAAGTGCATCTCAATAAACTTGAACGTCTTCAGAATATATGTATGTATCAGATTCATCTTTGGGTTGAAAAAATTTGATCGCATATCACCTTACCGCATTCTTCTTTGTTGGCCCAGGATACGCCAGCGGCGCAATATACACATTTTGTCACTATTGTACAATATTCTCTCGAACCCAAACCTGCCACAGTACCTCAAAAGCAAATTCACTTATTTATCCAGTCATGGACTTCCACTCCGATCTGCTGAATGTACAACACTTTCCATACCTATCCATAATACAGAATTTCTCAGCTCTTCGTTCGAAGTACAATCAGCAAGATTATGGAATAGCCTTAGTCCGGATATTGCGTCGTCTAACTCACTTAGTATTTTCAAGAAAAAACTAAAGAAGGAATATTTATCCTTGAACACCTGATCCCGATTTCCTTTCCTGTCCTTACCATATCCTTTTTCTTGCTATGAATTATAATTTATTTTTTTGTTTTAATAGTATTTAAGTGTTTTACGTATTTTCTTTGATTTCTTTTACTCTTTTTTATTTGCTGTTGTACATACACAATGTTGTCATACTTTGTAATCTGGTTGGTTGGAAGAAATTGCCTAATGGCAATAAGCCCGCCAGTGTACAATTATATTTGTTTATATTATGTACAAAAAGATGTATAAATATAAATAAATAAATAAAGTTCGGAGAGGTAAGTAGGAATCATACCGTGAAGTGCTTTGAAGATTTATCATAGTGTAACATATTTTTTATTTGTTTTTTCGCTTTCATTTTTTTTGTTGTAGGTACGTATATAATTTTGTCATACTTTGTAATCTGGTTGGTTGGAATTTATTTTTGTCTAATAGCAATGAGCCCGCCTATGTGCATTATATTTGTTTATATTATGTACAAAAAATAAATAAAAAAACGTAGAACTACTAGTATGTAATACGAGAAGTGTTAACTCTGTTTAAGCCATTGTTTTAAATTTAATTTCAAATATTTCGTAGGCACTTTTAAAACATAAGATATAATAAAATTTTAAAGCCTATATAATTTCGTTTTAATGTATTTCGAGTTACGCACACTGGTCTTTGCTCACCGTTCAGATATTCAATTCTAAGTTCTGATTACAATAAACATAACTTTCAACGCGAGATGGGCAATCTCTATGTGTGCTTTGACAAATTTCAAACCATTAAAAAATATACGATAGACGATATAATTTGATCTAAGACTGTCCTTAATTCTGAAAACGTCTTATTCAGATGAAACATTTAAATGTATCTTCGGAGGATCGTGTTTCTATTGAATATGTAATCAAATTGTTGACTACTTGATTAACAAGTTTAGACGTTATGGTTGTAAATATTTTTACGATCTTATTGTTAATTATATAAAAGAATACCATATCCATTGAACGGCTAAATTATTGGGCAAAGAGTTATATTGATGATGACTTTGAATGTGTCATAGGATTTAAGCTCTGAGGGGATTCCTACCACATATTATATCAACCCAATAGATTTCAGAATGTTAATCTTATTTTATTTATTTTGAAAAATGGGTTACGCAAAAATAAAATATAAAAAATATCACACCATAATTTAAATAACATTAAAGTGTTGTTACCAGTGGCGGCTGCTAACTAATAAGTTAAACGTTTCGGTAGATCAAAACAAAAACACTTATTTATTTTTTGTAGGAAAACTTTGATATTTTATACTTACGAACACTTAATTACTCGCATATTAAAATCCGGTATTGTCTGAATCAACTTTCTTTCGGTAATCAGCACTGAAAATGCGTTGAGACGGTCCTGTGTCATGGTGTTTCTTAAACATATTTTCATTCTATTTAATGTGGACAAATAACGTTCACTCTCAACGGAAGTTGTGGAAATTATACATATTAGTTTAACGGATTCTGAAGAAAAATTGGTTAGATCATTATTTAAAAACCGTTGCCGAATTGAAATATTGCCATCAACCTTTCTAAAATCGTCAAGATTCTAAATTGTGCAAAGTTTATTTTCAATATAACACAAAAATCCATACAGAATTCAATAATATTCAGTCATGTAGAAAAAATATACAATATAAAATGAGTTATAATTTATAATTAAACAAACTTATTTAAACAACAGCGAAATGCGCGCCGCCTAACATAGAATCCGCAAACTATATAGCTTATCGGTGCGGCGCGCCAAAGTCGTCGAACATTCATATGAGATATCTATCATTTCAAGAGCCAGTACGTTATCCAAATTTCCATACATTTGTTATAGAATTTGTGGTGCGCTTAGAATAACGCACCGCGGGTCTCTCACCGATGCATAAATTCAGGCGTTTATTTAAGTAAAGCGATACTAGAAATTTTTGTCTTCATTCTTGTACTTACTTGACAAATAATTTGGTATTTTTTAAACATGTTTGTTGATACACAATTTGGTTTATGCTTTTATTTCATTTCACCGGTTCAGCGCTCCAGCGCACCTAAGGAGCGTCCGCCATTGGTTGTTACTTAATCAACCCACGTTTGATTTCATGTTACATATTTACTTACCTGCTGGTAACAAAAAAATAAATATATTTGATTTTCCTAAAAAAGTATTGAATATTATTTATTTGTATTTATGTTGTTTTTTCGTTTACAATTGCCTATTTAAAAAAAAAAAACATTCCACATTTCTTTTGTAGTAATTATATTAAGAAATGAAAATGTCAAGAAGTTCTAGAAAATTAAGTTCAAAAGCAGATAAAGAAACAACAACTAAAAAATAGTATGAGAAAGCATTAATCATCATCATCAGTGTCGTATTCCTCATTTATTGAGGGTCGTGACCATCCTCTCTCCTTGTCTTCGTGATGTTGTGTATTTTTGTCCTCCATTTCTCCCGACACATCGCCGTCCTCATTGTTCCAGCAGTAGCCGCCCTAATCTGGTCAGTCCATCTTGTGGGACATCTCCCAGAAAGCATAATAGAAACCAAGAATTATTTGTCAAATATAAATTCTAATTTAGAACTTTTATTTGTTTATTTATTTACTTCATATATATTATTATGTGTACAATGGTGGATTTATTGCCATAAGGCAATTTTTTCTAACCAACCAAAGCAACGTGAGGCCATAAATAATGTAGTGGTAGGTACATTATATAACAAAAAAACTAACAGAAAACACGTCATTTCATTTCCGTGTCCAGACCCTATATGCGCCCTCTCCAATATTTTGCGGCCGTCACAGCCTTGTCATTTGCAGCCAGGAGGTCCGCCTCATTGCAAGGCTCCCCCATGAGTGGGCATGCCAGCAGGTGCGCCGCGTTTTGCTCTATTCCACATTCTCGTTTTGCTTTTCTCCACTTCTCCACACTCGGGCGCCCCCTGGAAATGACGCTACCAACGTCGGCAAATCTTTCCAATACCAGACCACATAAAAATACCCTTGATAGACACGTAACATTATTAAATGTAAAATTACAGAAACAAAGAAAGGAAGGAGATAGAGGTTGTGGAATGTGGGAAGAACTGTCAATCACTTATTTTTTATATTTTTGGTCAGTCGTTCATCGTTCATTCTTTGAATATGTCCAAACCACCTCAAAGCATTCACTTTCATTTTAGATATAATATCTTGCATTATCTCCTTATGTCCTCATTTTTTATTCTGTCATATATCGTTCTTTGATTTTCGTTATTTCGTAATAATCGTTAATTTACTTTAAAAAAAATATATATATATAAAGACTTCTAAATAAAATATTGCAAGGGGAAAGCATAAGAAATAGCATAAATGATGAGGCTGTCTGAGAAGCTATCAAGTGTGTACTTAAGAAATGAATTCATTTTTAAATGTCACTCAAGAAAGTAAATACATGTGTTGTTCAAACTATCTCAAGTGCTTATTGTTTGATCAATTTGTTTGTGAAATCCGGTAGTCATTTGACAGCTTCCGTTCAAACATTTCAATAGTCTTTTTTAATATAATAGACTTCAATGTTTGACATATCCAATGTATTTCCGAAAATATGAATATAATAACTTTTTTATTCCATGGTCTAGATAAAAGGAACATGTAGATATAGGTATGTTTATTTTTTTATTTCGTAAAATTAAATTCTTTGCTGACTTTTTTTGTTCTGTGTATACATGAACTATGTTGTTGATAAAAATAAATAAAAATATTCCAATACCAGTCCTATATATGTATGTGGTCATAATCTCTTAATAAAATTAATAGACAATTTGATTGCAGTACGGATGACGAATTAAGTTATCTCTTGTGCCAACCAAATATCAAATATCGTGAATAGGTTCACGTCTCATATTAATTAATTATTCACATTGGAAAACTCGCATCTGTTATTCTTATCACATGTGTATAGTGAATTATTTGATTGAATGTTAAGCCAATGATTACGATACCTCCCGAGTTGATACTTGAGAATAAATTGACTGACAGGCGCCACAAGTATCATTAGGTGGTTCATTTGAGTTAGTATTAAGCCAATCACAAACGAGATGTATTAATATGCTGGCGGACTGCGAAATGAGATGAAGTATAAAGGTATGTTGAAAATTATTTAAAAAAAATATTGATAGATAAAAATCGAACAGTGTTTTACGATTTTCTTATTCATTTGCTGTAAACATTATGTAGTTAAAATGACTTTATAAAGAGAAACGATTATCCTAGAAATAATAATGAAAATTCGAAGATTAGTTGAGTCTTGGTCCGAATGCAGAGTCCGACCTTAATACGAAATTCTAAATACTAACCATGTTTTCAATGCACAGTCGCTCACTTAAGTTAAGAGATCACGTGACTGGAGGATGCTACGATGGTTTTGTATGAATTGCATTGCAGAGACATATCTAAATACTTAGCGCATGCGCGTCGACGTAAACTAACATTTGCAAACTGTAAGGTCAAAAAGTAAGGTTGATCGCAATGAATCTAACGATACGAGATGTTTTAGATGGATGATGATTATAACGACTTCTTCAAATATGTATTTGGTAAATTTGTCAAATCAAATACCAAACAGATTATTCAGCGATCTATACGAGATGCCGAAAATTCGGTGGAATTTCAGAAAAATCGCGACATCGAGCAGTGTGAGCTTGGTTCCATGTGTTTGTGTGGTTATGAAAAAAAAATATTTTAAACGTCAGTACAAACACATCACAACGAAACTCACAGTGTGCACTCTCTACGTGATACCCGTTGAGAAATTGATGTAAAAAAATATGCTTAAAAATTTTGAAATCATGACTCTCCATTATTTCATAGTGAGGAGAGTAAAAACCTTGTTTTAAAATAACACGCTTCCTCATTTAAAATACATAAATGATTGGATTTTTTTTCTCGTTTCGATGCATAATATATCATCCATATTAGCAGGTGATTATAGTGATACCTGTGTTATATAATAATAGTATTATGGGGGTGTTATTGATAAAATTATTAAACTAACCAAAATCGGTTTGTACCAATCGATTTCGACACGATAAGGTGACGACCTTTTACATCTAATTCACAGGTAAAAATAAAAAAAAATACGAACCTAGGCCAACACTAAATTCTCCACTTCATAAATTAGGATACATTTTTTTACTCCTCTCTAACCAAAAGGGATATAGTGTGGTGTTATGATTTAGCAATTTTTAAGGGTATTTTTTTTATTGCAGATTATCAAATAGTATCATGTTGAGATTGTATTCTGATTGTATTTCTTTGTGCTATGTACGGCGTGTTTATTTTACTTGAATGATAGTTACATAACTAATTAGTAAATCAAATAAAATCTGTTTAAACAAACAGATTTTTATAATACACTCTTAATACAACGGAACTCACAATAAAATAAAATATAAACATAGACAAATACAATCATCAAACGAAATTTTAAGATATCAGCAACGTGAGAACATTTTCTAATTTTAATAAATAAAATATTATATAAAAGAAAATTAAGTTGTTCTCGAAAAACACATTCATCATTCGTTATTTGTCATATTATACTAGACATATACGCTTATTATTTTTTATTAGGAGTTTGGTCGGTTAGAACATGTAGACAAATTAATCGAGATTAGAATTACACACATTCTCAATCAAATCTAAATACACTCACTCCCAATTAAATTTTATTATAGGTACACACTCCAAAGCGAATTTTAATCTCACTCACTCTCAATCAAATTCTTCGTTCTTTCACTCCCAATCAAATAATTATTGTACACACCCGCAAGCGAATAATTATTGTACACACCCCCAAGCGAATATAAATTTCACTCTCTCACAATAAATTCATTCTTTCAATCAAATTCTTACTATACACTCAAGCGAATACTTCTATACACTTACATTCCCAAGCGAATATAAATTTCACTCACTCTCAAGCAAATTCTTCTTTCATTCACTCCCAAGCGAATATTAATTTCACTCACTCTCAATCAAATCACTCTTTCATTCACTCCCAATCAAATTCTTACCATACACACTCCCAAGTGAATATAAATTTCACTCACTCTCAATAAAATCTTTCTTGTATTCACTCCCAATCAATTTATTATTATACACATTCCCAAGTAAATATAAATTTCACTCACACTCAATCAAATCCTTCTTTCGTTCACTCTCAAACGAATATTAATTTCATCCACTCTCAATCAAATCCTTCTATCGTTCACACCCAATCAAATAGATTTCACTCACTACCAATCAAATCATAATTTCTCTCTATTCCAATTATTTCCGTAACATAAAGATGTGAAGGCGCACTAAATAATCTTCTAAATCTCTATTGGTGTAAAATTTCATCCCCTATTTCATTTAGTTAATAAGAACGCTCGTTTAGTTTCCAAGAATTCTCCCCCATTTCCTAGACGGTTAGGGTTAAATTAATGGCAACATTAACTGGACCGTTAAATGTTGCCACATTGATTTATTTTTGTTATTTTAGGCAAAACTAATTGGCGAAGGTACTAATTTACTTTTAGGTTAGGTTAACAGAAACCATTATCAGAAACGCTAATTTGAAATTTATTGTATAATATTTAATAAATATATGTAGGTTTGTGAAATGTGACTCACTTCAAAGCACGAGAAAACTCTTTTTGAAGTTGAGTCATAAAAAACAAAATTATAATGTACCTTTTTAAAAATTGAATATATTGTGTATTTTTCTTTGTTATTTTTAATAAATAAATAAATAAATAACATTAATAATATTTTCGATCTATTGAAGGCACCACACTTGCCATTCCCATTCAATCAACGCATTATTTTTATTTTGTAATAAAATCGACTGAACTATGTATGTAATAAATTCTGAAGAGTTTCTTTCTCCACACTAAATTTTTTTCAATGTTTTCGTCAATGTTCACTCTTACTCTACGAGAGAACATCAGTATTTTAGACGAGATTAACATATACACAAAATAGTTTGTATCATAAAGGTCTCAACATATATAATAGTTTACCACCAAACATTTATAAGAAACTAAAAGTTTTGTCACCTTTAGTGAGCTAGGTGCTGAATACATATTTAAAAACTAGTTGCATGTAACACCTGAGATCCAAATGTCGATGGCGATAGTATAGAATAGGTACGTACCAAACTATAAACACTTAAACACAAATTTATTAACATTTTAAGATATTTCTATATAAAGTGTGTAGGTATGTATGTCATGATAGGATAGTATTTTTCCTACCCAGAATATGAAAACAGCATGACGGTATTTATGTATGTTTGGAGATTAAGTAGGTATCAAACTATTGAGTGAGATGTTGTGTAGTGTATACTGCCTTACAAATTGTATGAAACTATATCGTCACTAAATTCAATTTTCATACAAATTGTTAAGAAAAATTTGAGATGTACTAATTCATATTTTTTATAGAAAATAAAATTTTCAAGTTGGGCATTCTCGGCTTTTTTCGAAAAAAATTTTTGAAATATTGTCAGTTAAACACATAAATTTATCGTAAACAAAATATTTTTTTATAAAAAAATATTTGAGAAACAATGGAACTTTTTTGAAAAAAATAAATTTGAGATTTTATATTTGTCTATATTTATACTAATTTTTAGCGTTTAAGCTTTTATGATTTTTGAGATATATGGAAAAATAAAAAGTAAAAATTGTTGGAAAATACGTGAAAAATATAGACACTGCATACAAATCTCGCGTATCTTGCAAATCAACAGTTGGAAAAGTACTCAAGATAAAAATATTATTTGTATACAAAACATATATAAAGCATATAGAATAAATTAAAAATTCAATAGTTGATAACAATTCAAAATTCTGAGTAGGTAGTTATAAAAGTTTTGTAGGCCTATAAAAAATCTATATATTCTGAAAATTTAGGCACTGTGAATTGTACGTTCAAAAGTTATAAGGGGGGAACGGATACACATACACAATACACACACAGACACACAAAATATTCTACTTCAAATTCTGAATACATAATTTAGAAAATATATGATACAAAGCCTATATGTTGGTGTTTTTGGCATGCAAAAATTCCACTACACCATACGAAATGTTCCTGCATACACGCGTCTTGGCTTAATACTGTCTGACAGACAGGTGTAGGTAGTGAAAGTGTGTAAATAGACGGCCACGATAAAAATAGCATTACAACATAGATAAGATTTTTAAAGAACAAAATAAAAAAAGCAAGTATGAAATAATATCGAAACACGTATAAAATAATGTCGGCCTTCGTGACTCAATTGGTTGGGTATCTGACTGCTGAGCTAAAAGTCCCGGGTTCGATTCCCGGTGGAGACACAGTTTTTAATTGTGTTTTCAGTCTGGATCTGTGAGTCGCTAAATATCGCAAGTCTCCAGTATGTGGCAACTTGTTATTGGGTGCGTGTTAAATTAATATTTGACATAGTACATGTTAGTTGCCCGAGAAGCAATACAAAATAAAGTCAAATAAATAAAATAATGTCAACCGTCCTGAAGAATGAGCGGTCGCTTGGAAATCAGTCGTTAAACAAAATCGTTTTTACCAAAAATAAAAGATTACGGAAATGATTTATTTATTTATTTATTTATTTTATATTTATTTATTTATTTATTTATTTATTTATTTATTTATTTATTTATTTATTTATTTATTTATTTATTTATTTATTTATTTATTTATTTATTTATTTATTTATTTATTTATTTATTTATTTATTTATTTATTTATTTATTTATTTATTTATTTATTTATTTATTTATTTATTTATTTATTTATTTATTTATTTATTTATTTATTTATTTATTTATTTATTTATTTATTTATTTATTTATTTATTTAGTTATTTATTTATTTATTTATTTATTTTAATCTTTCTGTACATATAATAACTACACTGACGGGCTTATTGGCTAATGGCAATTTCTTCCAACCAACCAGAGTTAATGTCATTTGGAAGGAATGTCAATAAATCCGCCATTGTACAGATAATAATGTACATGAAGTAAAAATAAATAATTAAATTGAACTTAAATACAAATACCTACATAGTATTGCAATTCCTCCATTATTTTTGCTAAGTATATTATTGTTTTCAACATGTGTTTTATATGTACCTATGTTTGTTTAGTGCAACATATGCCAAAAATAATTAAATAAGTAGATTCTAAAATTATGAAAAAAATATATTTAATTTTACGTTCTACTTAATTTTTTCGCAAACGCAACTCCCATTCACCGGTATCGCTCTATGCTGAGCATCGTCAGATGGGTGAAAAATAATGATGAAGACCATCTATATATAGATTCAATAAGAGGATAACAAAATAGATAAGGAAGGGACCAATTCTAAGAAAAATGAAATACCCGAAAGACATTAAGGTAAATATGTATGTAGGTATAATAAAAATACAAATGAAGTGAAGGAATGAATATATAAATATTGCATTAAAAGGACACCAATTATTTATATTGAATAATGGCCAGCAGAAAAACCCGACCTTAACTATTCTAATGGTAATAATAATTAAGAAGAATTTAAATCTATTTGTGCATTAATCAAGTAGAACGTAAAATTAAATATATTTTTTTCATAATTTAAGTTGACTATGGAGTTCTATCATGAAGTGACAGTTTCAAACATTGAAAAAATAATTAAATAGATATTTGTACCTACACCAATTGTAGAGCGGGAACTGTCATCCAGTTCAAAGTTATATTATCACTGTAAAAACTGTCAACTCCTAGCACTAGAAATGTGTTTCCTAGTTGGGCAGTAGTTGTCTGCTTGTTGCTGTCATTGAAAATTGTAATGTGATTAAAAAATATATATTAAAATAAATTAATAATAATTGATACCTACCACTTTGATTGACTGTACAATGGAAATCTTGTACTAAAGGTCTTTTCCACTTCATTATTTTAAACTCTTTTTACGCGTCTCGTGCTGCCATCGGGCACATAGTCGCATCCCACTCTAACACACGACATCAAGGTGTAATGTTTGTACAGCGCATGTCTCTTTCCGATTGTACTGATTGCATAGCAGTCTGTTGACTAACCAATCAATTTGTTTGGGAGATAGTACACCCGTGAAAATTGTTACATAACGGACGCAGACTTATTTAATTTTTTTTTTCTTTTAAATTTAAATATCGGTTTTAGTTCTAGTGCTTAACAATTAGCTTAATAATTTGCGCTATATACAATACATAATACACTAAAATAAATATTTACCCTAATTCAGTTTTATTTATTATTTAAAATCAAATCAATAAAAATTTACATATAAATTATAATTTAAAAGTTTTACAACTTCCATGATATGTTTCATAATAACTCTCTGTAATTGAGATAAAATCTCGTGTTAAAAGAGGTGAGTATCTATTTTGTATTGCTATTTTCACCAAATACACAAAACATTTTATCACTAAGGTTTACATTTATATAAAGACAAATCAATAATTTACATGCATGGATTGTGTAAAAAGGTCAAACAAAATCTTCAAAACAAATAACAAGGTATACAAAAACAAGAATGAAATAAAAAAAATAAATCAGTACAATTTTTTTAGAGGTACCTACGTAATATTATACATTCACTATAAGTAGATATGTACCTAGTAAATTTAATTTTATTTTTAAATCCGGCTTGTTTTGAAACAGCGTATTGTTAGTTCATAAGTTTTGTTAAATGATTTTTTCGAGAAGGGGATTTTTTTACATAATATTATTGTTTTTATTGTCAATTTCATATGTTAAATAAATAAAAAAAGGTACCTGCTTTGGTTTCGTCCTTTCACCCTGTGCAAGTGTCGAGTTTATTGGTAAGTAACTGGAAATCTCTTCCGACCGACCAGTGTTTATAATCGTGATAACCCTTATCATGGATATAATTATCATCATGTTATAGACATCTTAATATATTATAGAACTCCCTATAATAATTATTATATCCATGATATGGGTAATCGTGAGGGTTTTGTTTACCCACATCATGGATTATCATATGGAGTTCTATGGCCCGGTATTACAGTCTGAGTTTAAAAGCTAAACGCAAGCTTTACAAAAATATAGCGTATTACAGTGTCCGTTTAGGCCTAATCTTCCCTTAAATACGTTACTAAAACGACAAATATTTAACTCAACGTTTCTGGCGGATTAAGTAGGTACTTAACGGTGAGTCAACTGTCATTTGATAGGCAACGCGTGTAGTTTCCGTTTCTATCACTAGAGGCGTTAGGCAACGAGTGTTATTTCAGTTTTCTATCACTAGAGGCGTTAGTTGTATCGACGGTGGCGCCACAAAACAAAACAAACTGACAGCCATATTGAAACAACCATGGGCATTTAAAAGCATTATTTTGGTGAGTAAAATTAAATTTAACATGTTGGATAGTATAACAATAGTATTTCAAGTCGTAGCGTCCCGTTTTGTAGTTCGTAGTCGTACAGTCGGCCCTCAACTCATTGAGTTTGTTAAACTCAAGATTAATGTTAAGGGGAGATTGAATCCATTTCCGTATTACAGTGCAATATGACATATCAGTTACTAAATCTTCAATTATGGACATATTTTACTTTTTCTGTGGTTATTATCTGTCAAATTTTAAATAACCTCAAATAATACGAACTACAAAACGAGACGCTACGACTTGAAATACTATTGTTTTACTATCCAACATGGTAAATTATTTTTTTTTCACCAAAATAATGTTTTTAAATGCCCATGTTCGTTTCAATATAGCTGTCAGTTTGTTTTGTTGTGTGGCGCCACCATCGATACAACTAACGCCTCTAGTGATAGAACACTGAAGCAACACTCGTTGCCTAACGCCTCTAGTGATAGAAACTGAAACTACACGCGTTGCCTAGCAAATGACAGTTGACTCACCGTTAAGTACTTAATCCGCCAGAAACGTTGAGTTAAATATTTGTCGTTTTAGTGACGTATTTGAGGGAAGATTAGGCCTAAACGGACACTGTAATACGCTATATTTTTGTAACACTTGAGTTTAGCTATTAAATTAAAGACTGTAATACCGGTCCGTAATACGGAAATTGATTTCATTCTCCCCTTAACATTAATCTTGAGTTTAACAAACTCTGGCCCAGTATTTCAGTCGGCCCTTAGGAGTTTAACTCAAGTTTAACAAAAATATTGCGTATTTCAGTACCAAATCTTCCCTCAAATACGTCACTAAACCACAAATATTTAACTCAACGTTTCTGGCGGATTGCGTGTCTTAATCTTGAGTTAAGTATTGTTTCTAGTCTTTTTCGCCAGGTGGCGTACTAATCGCCGCACGCTTTAATGTTTTATTTCATTTTATACTACAAATAACTATGCATAATAATTATAATCATGATTTATTTTTGATGTTAAAATAAAAGACTTGATATAGAAGTGGTTCATGTATTTAATATTTATTTTCTTTTTTACATAATTATATTGTATTGCCTATGAAACGTCAGGCACGCAACTTTATTTTTGCGATGTTTTTTCATCCCACTTTTTAAATTGATCCATCCTGTTTCTATATATATAATGTGTATTCTTAAATTTTCTACATAAGACACTATTTTACCATTATCACTTAGTTCCATATCTATCTGTAAAATGTACATACATTTTGCATTGAAGTACTACGTACGTAGTACATATTCTTCAATCACATTTTTTCACTACAATGTTTGATTTTAATTAAAAAAAACATCGATCTGTATAATAAATTGAAAAAGTAACATGCTGTGTAATGAAACAAATAAAATAATGTGTTGTTATAACAATAAAATAATATTAGTCACAGCTTCGCGTCACGTATCATTTAAGGTTATTACAATTTGACTTGAATTTGACAGATGCGTTATAGACAATAACCATAGAAAACGTAAAATATATCTATAGTTGAAGATTACGTAACTGAAGTTTCATTTTGCACTGAAATACGCGAATGAAATTTAATCTTCCCTAAACTTTTAACTTGGATTACTAAATCCAACGATTTAAAGGCCAACTGATATCTCGGGCCTCTAACAGTGTTATTTATAAAAATAAATTTAGTTCAATTGAACCCGGTTCAAAGTCTTATTCTTAAATTCAAATATTCTCATACAAGAATTATTTATTCTTATATGAGAATATTTGAATTTCAGAATAAGACTTTGAACCGGGTTCAATTGAACCAAATTTATTTTTATAAATAACACTGAATGAGTTCAGGGCCGACTGTAATACCGGGCCTATGACATCTAAATATATTGTTTCGATTTCGCCGGTTGGACCAGACTTGCCCCCAAGAGAACCAATTTTTGAGAATCGAACCCGGAAAACCAGCGCAGAAGTTAAACGAAGAAGTTAAACCCAGCGCACTAACCGCTCTACCTCAGACTCATTTGAATATTATAGGTACTTTTTACAGGCAAAGAATTGAAATAATATTAGACATTCGCTTCTCTCTGCCTTCTAAATCTAGTTGAAATAATAATTGGAGATATCTACGAGTATTGGGTCATTAAAGTCTCGACGGGAATTATGAATGCACAGCGGGTCAAAAGGCAATCTCTTCCAGATAAAACATCCGACATTGACAAAAATATTTTTATGTTTTCCAAAACGTCTTTGATGGTTCATTAACGTCAATGCATTCGAGTTTTATTATGTTTTAGCAAAATTTTCATTCGATTATTTTTGCACAAAAGCGGAATGTGTCGTTCATTATTACCTTTTGATCCGGGGACATAATAATGTTAACATTTTAATGCCAGATTTTATCTCGAACTTGAATTCAAATTTTATGTAAATCGCTTATTAATTCCGAAATGCAATATCTGTACGAGGAGCGTACCAAAATCACTGAGATTTTTTTGTAGATAAAATAAAATTAATTACAGATTTTGTACATTCAAATACAATGTACAACAGAAAAAAATCTTAGACGTTGATGCGAACGTAATTTCAGCAGTTTAATAATAATAATAATGAACACTTAAAATAAAATAAATAAATGGGTATTCCAAATTCTAGTAATATTATAAAAACTTTTGATGAAAAAATTAGAAAATACACCGCTTTAGGTAATGAGATTAAAAGACTTTGGCATTCTCGTAAAATAATAATATTACCGTTCATTATTTCAGCCACTGGCATTATTCCAAAATCGTTAATCCGTAATTTAGAAATTATAGATTTATCGAAAAATTTAATAATAAAAATGCAAAAAACGGTAATTATGAATACATGTAGAATCGTTAAAGATTTTTTAAACGTTAATATTCGGGAATCAGTAGGGTTGTTAGGTAGTATAGAGACCTCCTCAGAGCCTAATCCTTTGATATGTTAAGTATCTGGATGGGTGAACTATTCCCAATTGAAAGCTTGATGATGCGTTTGTTGCATTTTATTTTGCTCTTTTAAATAATTTACAATTTACGCATTGATCTGCTATTTCTTTTGAGGAAGTGTATAATGGTAATAATAATAATTGAGTGTTATTATTTGTAGTGCTTAATTGTTATTAATATCATTAGTAAATCGGCCAGCGCCGTATTATAAATAAAATAAAAGTTAACAAGTAAAAATACAAAAACATGACATGTACCTCTTACGTACTATACTTAATATCAAAAGATGACAAAAAAAATATGAATTAGTGTGGGTGCGTATATGAGATTAGCATAACAATATTTATAATAATAATTATATTGTACCTACACTTACTTGCACCCTGCGCAATTGGCGAGTTTATTGCCGTATAGCAATTTCTTCAAACCAAACAGTGTATCCAGCCCAGAGAAGCAATATTTGCGTGAGAAACAAGTTTAAATAAATTTCTTCTCTGCTGGGAATCTAACCCAGGACGCCCACACTGAAACCAACTTTGCCACTGTGGCTTACCAACTGTGCCTCGTCGGTCGCCATGTTTGTATATGATATTATTTAAAATTATATCTCGATAAATACGAAGAAAATTTAACTGAAGAGAGAACGGTCAGCTCCGAAACCGGTAGTGTAAGTTCAATAAGTAATGTTGTTTATACAAAGTTATCACCTTTAAATATTGTTAAAAAAATGTTATACATACCTACAATCGAAGTTTTTCAATAATTAAATGTTTTTATTATGTTATATTGTAAGACTACTGATCTATTAAAAATAACAATAATTGTTGTTAAATTTTTTTTTATAAAAGTCACATGATTTGAAAGACTGAATAGCCTCACCTTAAGACAGGCGTAGCCGTTTAGGTGAGGTTATGATGAATAAAGAAAAGAGAGGAGGAAGTTACTATATATTATGTTTTGTTAACTTTTTATTTTCTTACTTTCTTTCTTTTTTTTTACTTGCATTGTTACTGTTTAAATAAATAAAAATAAAATAAAAAAAAATAAAATTAATAAAGGTTTATTTATTTTATGATTGTACGATTTGGCTGTGTGCACAAAACTATATGTTTTGTAGTTACTATAGTTCGGTTTATTTTAAGATGATATTTTGATACTATTAACAAAAAAAAATTTCAGTGTACTCCACCGAGTTTTTGTGGAGACAGATGTGTGGATATCACTAATCCACTATAGAAATATAATAGAAGGTGAACAAATTGATCTCAACTATGCTTAATCTTGCACTCTTCCGTGCGCGCAAATTGCTTAAAAAGGGGTCCGAAGTTTTCGCCTCACATATTAATATATAGATAGATATACATGATTCTAACAACACATACATAAGTAGACATAAAATAACGATGAAGTTTTGTAAAAAATACGGAAAAAATGTAATTTTCGATCCGCGTTAACTCTCCGTGCGACCCTCGCCATAAAAATATAAAATATACAAAAAGTTATACGAAACGCAAGTTCAAACATTTAATTAAGACATCATTAGGATGAGAAATGGCGACTATTTGTCGGACGGCTCAATCTTGTCGACATTTTGTCGCTGTGTTCGACACAAAAGAAACACCAAGCGCGCATTAAACCACCGTATCTTCGGACACCATCTTCCATTATGTGGAATCTGCAAGAGGATGCAATGGCGATTCGGAGATAAATTTATTTTGCGGATTTCACGGCAAATTGGTAATGATGAGGGTTGATAAAAAACACAATAAATGTGCTTTAGCGTGTTTGTTAAAACTAATTGCGGATAATTAACAATTATACGTAGGTATAATAAACATGATGAAACTAGGGATTGCAATCCGGTAATCCGGCATCTTTAAACGTCTACCAGATTTCTTCTTCTTGTGTCATGTCAGGTACCGGATTTCTTCTTCATGTGTCATGTCAGGTACCGGATTTCTTCTTCTTGTGTCATGTCAGGTACCGGATTTCTTCTTCATGCAATGTGTCATGTCAGGTACCGGATTTCTTCTTCTTGCGTCATGTCAGGTACCGGATTTCTTCTTCTTCTGTCATGTCAGGTAGATACCAGATTTCTTCTTCTTGTGTCAATAAGAGTATGTAATAGAACGATATATGATAGAATAAAAAAATGAGGGCATAAAGAGAGAATCTTAGATAAAGAAGGATATTATATGTAAAATGAAAGTGAATGCCTTGAGGTGGTTTGGACATATTGAAAGAATAAACGATGAACGACTGACCAAAAAAATATACACGGGTGCAAGAGATGGAGTGAATAGCAGAGGTCGCCCCAGAAAAGGATGACATGATCATGTGAATGATATTTTGAAAGAAGTAAACATAAAAAGTTTGAACAATCGACGAGCATGTATGAGTCGATGCATGGATGTAAAGGAAGCCAGAAATGTGTGCAAAAATAGAGAAGTATGGCACACGGTTCTCTCTGCTTACCCCGTAAGGGATATGGCGTGATGGTATGTATGTATGTATGTGTCATGTCAGGTCGCGTATTTACCTTTCCGTGTTGATTATGAGGCAAGTACTGCCTCGAATTAGGTAGGTACTAGTTTGTTGGGCTAATGCACTTAAAAACTAGTGTTCAATTCAAGGCACGCGTCTTTCAAATGCACATGGTTTAGCAACGCAAACTGTTCCTGCTAATACGTGTTCAATTCGAAGTACGCGTCTTTCAATCGTACACAGGTTTATAAATTTTACCATGCGTATTGATTGAGCGTTACAAGGCTGTGTTAGAGGGATTTTTTGTGTATGATTGTTTTTGTTTTAATATATTAATCTACACAAATATACATTATATATAAATTTTACCATGCGTATTGATTGAGCGTTACAAGGCTGTGTTAGAGGCATTTTTTGTGTATGATTGTTTTTGTTTTAATATATTAATCTACACAAATATACATTATATATAAATTTTACCATGCGTATTGATTGAGCGTTACAAGGCTGTGTTAGAGGCATTTTTTGTGTATGATTGTTTTTGTTTTAATATATTAATCTACACAAATATACATTATATATAAATTTTACCATGCGTATTGATTGAGCGTTACAAGGCTGTGTTAGAGGCATTTTTTGTGTATGATTGTTTTTGTGTTAATATATTAATCTACACAAATATACATTATATATAAATTTTACCATGCGTATTGATTGAGCGTTACAAGGCTGTGTTAGAGGCATTTTTTGTGTATGATTGTTTTTGTTTTAATATATTAATCTACACAAATATACTTTATATATAAATTTTACCATGCGTATTGATTGAGCGTTACAAGGCTGTGTTAGAGGCATTTTTTGTGTATGATTGTTTTTGTTTTAATATATTAATCTACACAAATATACATTATATATAAATTTTACCATGCGTATTGATTGAGCGTTACAAGGCTGTGTTAGAGGCATTTTTTGTGTATGATTGTTTTTGTTTTAATATATTAATCTACACAAATATACATTATATTTAAATTTTACCATGCGTATTGATTGAGCGTTACAAGGCTGTGTTAGAGGCATTTTTTGTGTATGATTGTTTTTGTTTTAATATATTAATCTACACAAATATACATTATATATAAATTTTACCATGCGTATTGATTGAGCGTTACAAGGCTGTGTTAGAGGGATTTTTTGTGTATGATTGTTTTTGTTTTAATATATTAATCTACACAAATATACATTATATATAAATTTTACCATGCGTATTGATTGAGCGTTACAAGGCTGTGTTAGAGGCATTTTTTGTGTATGATTGTTTTTGTTTTAATATATTAATCTACACAAATATACATTATATATAAATTTTACCATGCGTATTGATTGAGCGTTACAAGGCTGTGTTAGAGGCATTTTTTGTGTATGATTGTTTTTGTTTTAATATATTAATCTACACAAATATACATTATATATAAATTTTACCATGCGTATTGATTGAGCGTTACAAGGCTGTGTTAGAGGGATTTTTTGTGTATGATTGTTTTTGTTCTACGCAAATATATCTTTAAGACAATTTTTTTGTATGAGATTGGTATTTTTGTATGAGTATGGACTCCCTATAATAATCATATCATGGATATAATTAGATAGGGAGTTCTATAATATCTTTAGATGTCATAGAACTCAATAAGATAATTATATCCATAGTGTGGGTAATCAAAACCCTAACTATTACCCATATCATGGATATAATTATTATATGGAGTTCTATAATATCTTTAGATGTCATAGAACTCTATATTATAATTATATTCATGATGTGGGTAATCGAAACCCTCACGATTACCCATATCATGGATACAATTATTATAGGTAGTTCTATAATATCTTTAGATGTCATAGAACTCCATAAGATTATTATACCCATGATGTGGGTAATCAAAACACTCACGATTACCCATATCATGGATATAATTACTATAGGGAGTTTTGTAATATCTTTTTTCAGAGCAAGTAGGTACTCAATATCATTAGCACACATAATAAAATTAAGATCACAATATTTCATTCTATAGCCTCCTATAGCAAATGAAGGTTCTAAATTATTTAAGATTCTCACGAAATTCAACAGACTGATTATTATTATCAAAGTTCTACTTACCTTTTCTACCAAGATTTATAATATCGAAAAAACTAAAATGATTCATAAAATGTTGAAACTAAGAAAATACTAACAATAGTTAAGCAGCAATATTATGGCAAAACGATTATCAAAATTAAGATTAAGGCGAAAGATAGCAGCAAATAGCGATACAAGCAAAAAAAGGATCGTTTAAATATTTAATTATCATTCAAATTGTTTTCTTAAGGTAGATTTGAGTAGGCTTAATCGTAGGAGTCAAAATTATTGACAAATGAGTAAAGCACCAGTAGCGTTATTTACTAAAGTAGACAAAAGCTTTCATTGATATTTATAATTAGATATAATAAATTTTACACAAATAAAACTAAATATTAACACATTTCGATTTTCCAACATTATTGTGTAATGTACACACTTAAGAACATTTTTACTCTCCACACTATGGAATAGGGGAGAGTCATGATTTCGCAAAATTTAAGCGTATTTTCGTTACATCAATTTCTCAATGGGTATCATGTAGAGAATGCACACTGTGAGTTTCGTCGTGATGTGTTTGTGTGTATGGCGTATACGCCGTACGCCGTACGCCGTAGCATTTATCTTTTTTGTGTCCTCTCTACAGCCCAAACTATAAGTTTGATCGACTTCATATTAACATCATATGTGTAAAGTGCAAAGACCTAGAGCTGATTAGTTTTCCATATACAACTTTTGATTTCTTCTCTATGAATTCATCATTTACGTTGTTTTTTTTTTTGTGTCCTCTCTGCAGCCCAAACTATAAGTCCGATTGACTTCATATTGATATCACATATGTTAAGTCCATAAACTTAGAGCTGATTAGTTTTCCATAGACAACGGTTCATTTTTTCCCAATGTTTCTTTATGATTTCATCTATTTAAACTGAAAAAATGCTCTCACGACCTGGAAATTTGAGATATTTTAATTTGGTTTCAACTATTTATACAACACCAAGAATCTTCATAAAATTGTATTCAAAGTTGGTCAATGTTAAAAGAAAAATATTCAACGGTTTCAAAAATTATATTTTATTTAATGGATATTGGTATGAAACTTATATGTAACAAGAGAATTTTTTTATATTTGGCAATGTTCAGTTCATTGATTTCATATTGATATAAGAATATTAATATCTTGAACTTAGAACTGATTAGCTTTTCATAGATATCATAAAATTTCTTCATATGATATCACATGTCAACATTGTCAAAATGCTCTAACGCTCATTGAAACAAAATTTATCTGCTTTTTTTAAAATATTTCATACAACATAAGCCGTCTTCACTATACTGCATTAGTAGTTTGTCTATCTTAACATAAAAATATACTATCGGAAGAAAATTTATATTCCTGATAGTAACATTTAGTATGAATAAAAATGTAATTAGCATTCTTAAACATAAGCATTCTTCACTATACTGCATTAATAGTTTGTTTATCTTAACATAAAAATATACTATCGGAAGAAAATTTATATTCCTGATAGTAACATTTAGTATGAATAAATATGTAATTAGATAAATTTCTATGTATGGAAACGTTCAGTAATTTGATTTCATGTTATAATGTAAAGAGCTTGAACATAGAACTGATTAGCTTTCCATAAATAACAAAAAAATTCTTCATATAATATCACGTGTCAAAATTTTGAAAATGCTCTCGCGCTCTTTAAAACAAAATTTATCTGCTTTTTTTAAAATATTTCATACAACATAAGCATTCTTCACTATACTGCATTAATAGTTTGTTTATCTTAACATAAAAATATACTATCGGAAGAAAATTTATATTCCTGATAGTAACATTTAGTATGAATAAAAATGTAATTAGATAAATTTCTATGTATGGAAACGTTCAGTAATTTGATTTCATGTTATAATGTAAAGAGCTTGAACAAAGAACTGATTAGCTTTCCATAAATAACAAAAAAATTCTTCAATCACGTGTCAAAATTTTGAAAATGCTATCGCGTTCTTTAAAACAAAATTTATCTGCTTTTTTTTATATATTTAATACAACATAAGCATTCTTCACTATACTGCATTAATAGTTTGTTTATCTTAACATAAAAATATACTATCGGAAGAAAATTTATATTCCTGATAGTAACATTTAGTATGAATAAAAATGTAATTAGATAAATTTCTATGTATGGAAACGTTCAGTAATTTGATTTCATGTTATAATGTAAAGAGCTTGAACATAGAACTGATTAGCTTTCCATAAATAACAAAAAAATTCTTCATATGATATCACCTGTCAAAATTTGGAAAATGCTCTCGCGTTCTTTAGAACAAAATTTATCTGCTTTTTTTAAAATATTTCATACAACATAAGTAGTCTTCACTATACTGCATTAATAGTTTGTTTATCTTAACATAAAAATATACTATCGGAAGAAAATTTATATTCCTGATAGTAACATTTAGTATGAATAAAAATGTAATTAGATAAATTTCTATGTATGGAAACGTTCAGTAATTTGATTTCATGTTATAATGTAAAGAGCTTGAACATAGAACTGATTAGCTTTCCATAAATAACAAAAAAATTCTTCATATAATATCACGTGTCAAAATTTTGAAAATGCTCTCGCGTTCTTTAAAACAAAATTTATCTGCTTTTTTTAAAATATTTCATACAACATAAGCATTTTTCACTATACTGCATTAATAGTTTGTTTATCTTAACATAAAAATATACTATCGGAAGAAAATTTATATTCCTGATAGTAACATTTAGTATGAATAAAAATGTAATTAGATAAATTTCTATGTATGGAAACGTTCAGTAATTTGATTTCATGTTATAATGTAAAGAGCTTGAAAATAGAACTGATTAGCTTTCCATAAACAACAAAAAAATTCTTCATATGATATCACCTGTCAAAATTTGGAAAATGCTCTTGCGTTCTTTAAAACAAAATTTATCTGCTTTTTTTAAAATATTTCATACAACATATGCATTCTACACCATACTGCATTAAAAGTTTGTCTATCTTATCATAAAAATATACTATCGGAAGAAAAATTATATACTAGAAAAAACAGTTTATTATTATTACTCTCCACACTATGGAATAGGGGAGAGTCATGATTTCGCAAAATTTAAGCGTATTTTTTTTACATCAATTTCTCAATGGGTATCATGTAGAGAATGCACACTATGAGTTTCGTCGTGATGTGTTTGTGTGTATGGCGTATACGCTGTACGCCGTACGCCGTACGCCGTAGCATTTATCTTTTTTGTGTCCTCTCTACAGCCCAAACCATAAGTCTGATCGATTTCATATTAAAATCATATGTGTAAAGTGCAAAGACCTAGAGCTGATTAGTTTTGCATAGACAACTTTTGATTTCTTCTCTATGAATTCATCATTTACGTTGTTTTTTTTTTGTGTCCTCTCTGCAGCCCAAACTATAAGTCCGATTGACTTCATATTGATATCACATGTGTTAAGTCAATAAACTTAGAGCTGATTAGTTTTCCATAGACAACGGTTCATTTTTTCCCAATGTTTCTTTATGATTTCATCTATTAAATCTGAAAAAATGCTCTCACGACCTGGAAATTAGAGATATTTTAATTTGGTTTCAACTTTTTATACAACACCAAGAATCTTCATAAAATTGTATTCAAAGTTGGTCAATGTTAAAAGAAAAATATTCAACGGTTTCAAAAATTATATTTTATTTAATGGATATTTGTATGAAACTTATATGTAACAAGAGAATTTTTTTATATTTGGCAATGTTCAGTTCATTGATTTTATATTGATATAAGAATATTAATAGCTTGAACTTAGAACTGATTAGCTTTTCATAGATATCATAAAATTTCTTCATATGATATCACGTGTCAACATTGTCAAAATGCTCTAACACTCTTTGAAACAAAATTTATCTGCTTTTTTTAAAATATTTCATACAACATAAGCAGTCTTCACTATACTGCATTAATAGTTTGTCTATCTCAACATAAAAATATACTATCGGAAGAAAATTTATATTCCTGATAGTAACATTTAGTATGAATAAAAATGTAATTAGATAAATTTCTATGTATGGAAAAGTTCAGTAATTTGATTTCATGTTATAATGTAAAGAGCTTGAACATAGAACTGATTAGCTTTCCATAAATAACAAAAAAATTCTTCATATGATATCACCTGTCAAAATTTGGAAAATGCTCTCGCGTTCTATAAAACAAAATTTATCTGCTTTTTTAAAAATATTTCATACAACATAAGCATTCTTCACTATACTGCATTAATAGTTTGTCTATCTTAACATAAAAATATACTATCGGAAGAAAATTTATATTCCTGATAGTAACATTTAGTATGAATAAAAATGTAATTAGATAAATTTCTATGTATGGAAACGTTCAGTAATTTGATTTCATGTTATAATGTAAAGAGCTTGAACATAGAACTGATTAGCTTTCCATAAATAACAAAAAATTTCTTCATATGATATCACGTGTCAAAATTTTGAAAATGCTCTCGCGTTCTTCAAAACAAAATTTATCTGCTTTTTTTATAATATTTCATACAACATAAGCATTCTTCACTATACGGCATTAATAGTTTGTCTATCTTAACATAAAAATATACTATCGGAAGAAAATTTATATTCCTGGTAGTAACATTTAGTATGAATAAAAATGTAATTAGATAAATATCTATGTATGGAAAAGTTCAGTAATTTGATTTCATGTTATATAGTTAAGAGCTTGAACATAGAACTGATTAGCTTTCCATAAATAACAAAAAATTTCTTCATATGATATCACATGTCAAAATTTTGAAAATGCTCTCGCGTTCTTATAAACATAATTTATCTGCTTTTATTAAAATATTTCATACAACATAAGCATTCTTCACTATACTGCATTAATAGTTTGTCTATATTAACATAAAAATATACTATCGGAAGAAAATTTATATTCCTGGTAGTAACATTTAGTATGAATAAAAATGTAATTAGATAAATTTCTATGTATGGAAAAGTTCAGTTATTTGATTTCATGTTATAATGTAAAGAGCTTGAACATAGAACTGATTAGCTTTCCATAAATAACAAAAAAATTCTTCATATGATATCACCTGTCAAAATTTGGAAAATGCTCTCGCGTTCTATAAAACAAAATTTATCTGCTTTTTTAAAAATATTTCATACAACATAAGCATTCTTCACTATACTGCATTAATAGTTTGTCTATCTTAACATAAAAATATACTATCGGAAGAAAATTTATATTCCTGATAGTAACATTTAGTATGAATAAAAATGTAATTAGATAAATTTCTATGTATGGAAACGTTCAGTAATTTGATTTCATGTTATAATGTAAAGAGCTTGAACATAGAACTGATTAGCTTTCCATAAATAACAAAAAATTTCTTCATATGATATCACGTGTCAAAATTTTGAAAATGCTCTCGCGTTCTTCAAAACAAAATTTATCTGCTTTTTTTATAATATTTCATACAACATAAGCATTCTTCACTATACGGCATTAATAGTTTGTCTATCTTAACATAAAAATATACTATCGGAAGAAAATTTATATTCCTGGTAGTAACATTTAGTATGAATAAAAATGTAATTAGATAAATATCTATGTATGGAAAAGTTCAGTAATTTGATTTCATGTTATATAGTTAAGAGCTTGAACATAGAACTGATTAGCTTTCCATAAATAACAAAAAATTTCTTCATATGATATCACATGTCAAAATTTTGAAAATGCTCTCGCGTTCTTATAAACATAATTTATCTGCTTTTATTAAAATATTTCATACAACATAAGCATTCTTCACTATACTGCATTAATAGTTTGTCTATATTAACATAAAAATATACTATCGGAAGAAAATTTATATTCCTGGTAGTAACATTTAGTATGAATAAAAATGTAATTAGATAAATTTCTATGTATGGAAAAGTTCAGTTATTTGATTTCATGTTATAATGTAAAGAGTTTGAACATAGAACTGATTAGCTTTCCATAAATAACAAAAAATTTCTTCATATGATATCACGTGTCAAAATTTTGAAAATGCTTTCGCGTCCTTTAAAACAAAATTTATCTGCTTTTATTAAAATATTTCATACAACATAAGCATTCTACACCATACTGCAATAATAGTTTGTCTATCTTAACATAAAAATATACTATCGATAGAAAATTTATTTTCCTGGTAGTAAAATTTAGTATGATAAAAAATGTATATAATAAGATAAATTTCTTTTGTATGGAAAAGTTCAGTAATTTGATTTCATGTTATAATGTAAAGAGCTTGAACATCGAACTGATTAGCTTTCCATAAATAACAAAAATTTCTTCATATGATATCACGTGTCAAAATTGTCAAAATGCTCTAACGTCCTTTAAAACAAAATTTATCTGCTTTTATTAAAATATTTCATACAACATTAGAATTCTTCACCATACTGCATTAATAGTTTGTCTATCTTAACATGAAAATATACTATCGTTAGAAAATTTATATTCCTGGTAGTAAAATTTAGAATGAATAAAATATTTCATTGTCAATATTTGTGGTGTGGAGAGTTTAGTGTTGGCCACAACCCACTCGTTTTAACTATAGACTTATTGATTAAAATTTGGACAGATGAAATCATCTAGATGAAATTCACGGATATCTATGGAAAACTAATCAGCTCTATGTTTATGGACTTAACGTGTATGATATCAATATGAAGTCAATCGGACTTATAGTTTGGAATGAGAGAACACAAAAAAAAAACAACATAAATGATGAATTCATAGAGAAGAAATTAAATGTTGTCTATGGAAAACTACTCAGCTCTAGGTATATGCACTTTGCACATATAATGTTAATATGAAGTCGATCGGACTTATAGTTTGGGCTGTTGAGAGGACACAAAAATGATTATACGTACGGCGTACGCCGTACGCCATACATACAAACATATCACAACGAAATTCACAGTCTGCACTCTCTACAAGATACCCGTTGAGAAATTGATGTTAACAATAAATTTTGAAATCATGACTCCACTATTCCATAGCGTGGAGAGTAAAAATATGTTACTTCACGGATTGCCTATACGGATTGATAAATTTTCGTCACTGGTCCATGTTATAAACCTAAAAAATTTAATTTTCACTCAACACACACAGGACTATATATAGAAAATGATATCACCTCTTATAATTTGGCACTAAAAAATGTTAATTCGTTCATTACGATCGAGCCACGGTATAAGATAATATTTAATTTTAATCAAATATTATAACTGGTATAGGACAATACAATCTTTAGTGAGCCCCGCTATACAACCATTAACAATATTAATTGATTTTGAAACATTCAAATTTGCATAAATAATTTAAATGTCTCTTGAACGTATCCACGAATTTCGTATAAAGTAAGATATCATTTCAATTAATAATCCTACCACGCGGATCTACCGAAGAGAAAACGACCTTATTACCGAGGGCATTGACGATCCTTATTGTGTGAAAGATTTCGTTGAGATACGACTTTTTGGTATTCGTTGTCTGGCGTTAATATAAACAGATTCAATACGGTTTATCAGCAATCAAAATTATCGGATTACATTGAAGAACGTGGGTTGAATGTCTGTAGGAAAATGAACTTTATGGAGATAGCAATAAGGTATATGTTCGATGAATTCCACGTTGTTTTATACTCGTAAAGAATTCATTCCTTTGTTCAGAGTTCGATAAATTGCGGTCCGCTGACTTTTTGGATGAAATATAACAAATAATACCTATTTTTATTTTGAAAATATAAACATTATTTAATTAATGTAACCATACCTAAAATATGAAACACCTTCTTGTGGACTGGATGCATATGATAAAGGTACCTATCTTTCGTTTAAACCCTCCTCAAAAAATATATAATATGTTAAAATGAAATTAATACATATGTAACACATTTATTGTTAGCAGCTAGTATATGTTTATATGTGTGGTGTACAATGGCGGACGCTCCTTAGGTGCGCTGGAGCGCTGAACCGGTGAAATAAAATAAAAGCATAAACCAAATTGTGTATCAACAAACATGTTTAAAAAAATACCAAATTACTTGTCAAGTAAGTACAATGATGAAGACAAAAATTTCTAGTAACGCTTTACTTAAATGAACGCCTGAATTTCTGCATCGGTGAGAGACCCGCGGTGCGTTATTCTATAACAAATGTATGGAAATTTAGATACTGGCTCGTGAAATGATAGATATCTCATACGAATGTTCGAATCTCATACGGCGCGCCGCACCGATAAGCTATATAGTTTGCGGATTCTATGTTAGGCGGCGCGCATTTCGCTGTTGTTTAAATAAATTTATTTAATTATAAATTATAACTCATTTTATATTGTATATTTTTTCTACATGACTGAGTATTATTGAATTCTGTATGGATTTTTGTGTTATATTGAAAATAAACTTTGCACAATTTAGAATCTTGACGATTTTAGAAATGTTGATGGCAATATTTCAATTCGGCAACGGTTTTTAAATAATGATCTAACCGATTTTTCTTCAGAATCAGTTAAACTAATATGTATAATTTCCACAACTTCCCTTGAGAGTGAACGTTATTTGTCCACATTAAATAGAATGAAAATATGTTTAAGAAACACCATGACACAGGACCGTCTCAACGCATTTTCAGTGCTGATTACCGAAAGAAAGTTGATTCAGACAATACCGGATTTTAATATGCGAGCAATTAAGTGTTCGTAAGTATAGAAATATCAAAGCTTTCCTACAAAAAATAAATAAGTGTTTTTGTTTTGATCCACCGAACCGTTAAACTTATTAGTTAGCTGCCGCCAGTGGTGGTGTATGTATGTATATGTATATCATATTTCAGAACGTTGAGTTGATATGATTATATAAATGAGATTTTGAAAAATGGTAATATACGAAGTCAAAATAATAGGATAGCATGTATGACGCAATGCATGCCTGTAAATGAGGCAAAATATGTCATTCAAGATAGAAGAGACTGGCGTTCGGTTCTTTCTGTCTACCTCTAATAGGGAAAGAGCGTGATAGTATATATTTATGTATGTATGATAAAGTAAATCAATGAACAGATTTGTACCTAATTTACCTAATATCGACAAAGTATCAACCCAAGATACGCGACATTTGTATGCAGGGTGGTGTAGCGGGGATTTGCTGGTTCATTGTAACATTGACCTATTTTTTTTTTTTTTTTTTTTTAAATAAAAAAATGAATATGTCCTTGTTAAACAAGTACATATACATCTTCCTACGTTCCCTAAAATAAGCAAATAAATGCTTGTGCTATAGGTGAACGAAATCAGTCGAAGCAGGATTCGAACTTGCGACCACTGGATTACTAACCCAGCGCGCTAACCGCTCTGCCATCGACCCATCTAATTGGTATTGGTAATTTGATTTATAAGCGATTTTTATGCACTGCAGTTCGATAAATATGACACCTCGTATATAAGCCAAAAGGAAACAATGCACTTACCTTTAATTGGCTGGCAGATCCTTTTGGCAGAGGGCACTCTTCTCCTGTTAGCGGGCGTTGAAGATTGATGTAGCGGATGAAAAAACTGTTGAAAATGTTTATGAACTGCGATATTATTGTTGACGATAGCGGTGAAGATGGCGAAGATTTTGCGGTGAAAGTAGCGGTTGGAAAGTAAGCGGGTTTTATTTTTTGCGGCGAAAAGCGGCGGTCACATAGACACGAACAAATATGGATCCGTACTTTTGCGAATGACAAGCGGGAAGTCGAAGTTTTTAGTGTTGCCAACAAAGAGAATATAACGTTGCCAACACACAGGCGTGAATATTTGCATTATGTTGTAAGTAGGCGGTTTATTTTATAAAGCGGTAGTTGAAGCGGTGATGAGTGCAGATGAAGACGATGAATCCCAGAAGAAGTCTCTTGATTGCCAATGGCCATTGGCTTAGTGCATTACTTCTTCTGGCGATACACAAAGACATCAAATTCATCGAATACAGTGCATTTTATTTTATTTTATTTTATGACAATTAAAGTAAATAAATGGCGCGAACACAGGGTCTATATTTTTCACGGTTTTTCCAACTTTGAAGTCAAAAAAACACCAAATTAGAGGCTTCGCAGCATATATGTTCTATATATATATATACCTATATGGATTTACTCAGAATTTGGAGTAAAACATTTAGTATGTCTGTGTGTGTCCCCTTATAACTTTTGATCCGCTCAATTAACAGAGCCCAAAATTTTAGAATATATAAATAGGTATAGGCCTACCTACATGTTTTTGTTCATATGTACATACCACATATATGTTTTATATAGAAAACAAAATATCTTAAAATATTCAATAATTCGGATTTATTGGTTTAAAGTTTGGTATTTATTCTTCAACTATACATAATAGGCCCTATTCAGATTCGACTAAAATTTTTATACGGAATTTTAGTATATGAGAAATGTCAAAAAGTTGACTTCATTTATACGGGACTCATTACTTCACACCGCGCGGATAAAATCCTTTTATCCACGGTTGCCCGATATTTTAGACGTCTTCGTACTCTGAAACGAATCAGAATTGGACATACTATATCTATCGACAGTTGGATCTCATGTGTTACATGCAACTATTTATTCAAATATGGGCCATTAGAAATCAATCAACTTTGAATACCCCTGTTTTGGATAGCTCATTGCTCGCAGTGTGATAAAATAGGTACCTAATAGGCTTAAAATTATTGAATTGTTAATACGTAATAGATTACCTTATAGACTGAGTGTAGTAGGTATAGTGGAGTCATGCGTAGGTGACAATAATAATTTTTGTTTGGACATTGGTATAAAAAGGCGTATAGAGATTATATTATATCCAATATATCTTATTTAGTACATAACATAGGTAGGATTTACAATGGAAAAACATTGTGTTTTGTGAATATTTTAATATAAACAGGGACATTAAATAATAATAAAATTATTAATATGTCTTGGGGGAATAATATTATTTTAAAGACGTGTTTGTTCGTTTGAAAATATTCAAATCTGATTCAGATGAGTGGTGGCAGAGCGGTTAGCGCGCTGGGTTGGTAATCCACTCGAATTCTGCCACGGCCGGTTTCGTTCACATATCGTCCCTCTCCTGACATTAACAGATAACAGTCGTATCTGACATTTTTTGCAAAATCGAGTTAGAACCACCAATGTGTACTTATGTGTTGTACGCATGTTCTCACTAAAGGTCTCGACTGTATCACCTCCCGTTAACTTGGAATAACTTACGCGACGTCCTACGTAGGCGATTCAAAGCGAATGCGAAGCGGCGCGGCGCGAAAATTACAAACAGTCGGTAACTATGGAAGTGTCCTACGTTACCGACCGCGAGTTGGTTTCGATGCGGCGCGGCGCGATGCGAAGCGAACGCGATCAGTTGGTTTGATATTTTCGCGCGAATTGATAGTGGCGCCATTGTTTTTTGACATGTCATAAAAAGAAATTTTAATTTTTGTTTATGAACGTCCCATATTATTGGACAAAAGAATTATTATTATCGAACCGCGAATTTTAGGATTTGGCAAAAATAAATGGGACTACAAGTAAACACATTTATTTATTATTGCTATTTTACAATAGGATGTTTATTTATTTATTTATTTATTTAAAAGGACAACATACAGCATATAATAAATTATAAAACATAAAGATAATTTGATTAAGAATAAAGCCAATTACAGGTTGTCGCTGAAGTTATTGTAGTATATTTATTTATTTATTTATTTATTTATTTTATTTTGGGAAACAAAACAGCTGTTACATGTTTTACATTAATAAAAAAATAACAATCAGGAAAGTAAGCCAATTACATTGTTCCACAGATTAATATACATAATAAAGACAATTCAGTACAAAGTCAAAGACAAAAGTGTGGTGTAAGTGTACAATTGTGATGTGTGTGTGTGTGTGTATGTGTGTATGTGTATGTGTGTATGTATGTGTATTTTATGAAGCGAGGGTGGGACATGAAGAAAGGTAGGAGAGGAGGAAAGGGTGAGTTGTCATATTAATACAGTATTGGACATACCAAAAATTGTACAATTTGGTAGATAAAGTATTCATTATAATATTGATGTTAGTTGTTTTTTTAATGAATGTAGGCTATTGTTAAAAATATCTGGCTTATGATTAAGGTTATTGTACATATTGCAGCTGCGGTTAATAAAAGTGTTGTTTGCATATTAAGATATATTAGGAATGGTTACATATTATGGTGAGATATTGTGTGAATGATGTGTGAAATTGCATATATAAATGTGTCAGTATAATTAAGTGTTCAATTTAATTATGACGATGAAATTTTAAGTTTGATATATTTTTTAAATGTGGGGGCGCTAAGTAAGAATATGTCAATCTCTTGGAAATGCCTATTATATGTATTAAATTGATATTGTTCATAACACACAAAGTTTTCTCTCGCTTGCACGAATGTCAAATTTTGATATGTTTCCCAGAAAGATGTAAATTCAGTCTCATTTATTAATTCAAGATCTCGTAATTCTTCATACAAATTGTGATATTGCCCATAAATATGCATCTCTAAGTACACAATATTAGTTTCACTTCTCTGCCGTACATACTTCTTGAGTATTTTATATACGTACATCCATGACAGGCTGGCGGCAAAGGGAACGATTCGCGCAGACGTAGGACAGAGCCGCCGCGTCGCACCGCATCGCATTGAATTCGCTTGTATCCGCACCGCATCGCTTCGCTATCGCGTTCGCTTTGAATCGCCTACGTAGGACGTAGCGTTAGTGATTTGTTGTCTACGAATTACTATAAATAAAATATCACTAATAGACCTATGTGCAAATACGATTCTAATATATATAAGAATGTTTCATATATAGAAGAATACAAATAAAATATTAAAATATATTTTCACCGTGTCACCGTGTGCTGGAAGAGATAAAAATATGCACGCGCAAAACACTAAAAACGCTCTCCTGAACAATTTGCATTTTGCAGATACGACTGTTAGTCAGGAGAGGGACGATATAGTGCAAGAAAAAATATATATAATGTTTTAAATATAAAAAAACAAATAATATGTACCTCATTATAAAATAAACAAGATCGTCGTATCGTTCATAAGCCTTTCATTTTTTTTAACATTATACCAGAAAGCATACAACTTGACGTTGTTTTTATGTCAAATTATGTAAAATTGTTAAAGAAAGTGATCTCTTACAACCAACCAAAGCAAGGTGTAACCTTAAGATACATAATTTGATACAAATGTTATATTATAGTAGGTACCTAGGAAGATAATAATTTTCAAACAATAAACAGACTGATCGTTGGAATTAGTAATGGAAGAAGGGAATTGAAGAAAGCAAAAGACATATTCTTAAGATTTATTTGAAAAAAGTTTAGTTTTTTTCTTATACACAGATTGTATCGACCCAAAGTAATGAATGATACAACGATCTTCGTGGATTCAATTAGCAAAAAAATACACATTTACATCGAACCAACTACACGAAGTGCATAACCTTTATGTCAGATTATAAACGTATTGTTGAATGTTTTGATTGTAGTTTAATATAAGCTAAAGATAGCTGCATGATAAATCTACGGAGTGGTTATTTAATCTATCCATAATTTACTTAAATGCTATAATTCACATTTAAAATTTATACCCTGTCAATTTTCATTTTGTATGATAAAAACAGAACCATTCACATCATTCTATGTAGATCATAGTATCAAGTTTATTTATAGAATATTGTAATTCTTAAAACTTGCAAAAATAATAATTTATAACAAAGTGTATGTAGTTATAACTCAGTAATTATTAAAATCTTACTTTTTTTCGACATCTTATGTATATATGTTCCCTGATCTGACATGCTGTCAGATCAGGGGAAGAAAGAGCCACAAAATGTATTCTGCAAAATAACCCTGTGGGCAAGAGACCCCTGGGAAGACCAAGGCAGAGATTGATGGACAATGTCACCCGAGATCTGAACGTGCTGAATGCTTGTGATGACTGGGAGTCCACTGCAGCTGGCAGGAAGGCTTGGAAAGATTTTGTTCAGGAGGCTAAAGCTCTGCCGGAGTTGTATGGCCATCGGAAGTAAGTAAGTAAGTTATGTATATAAAATTTCTTGAATAAATAAATCGATTCTTATTTTTGGCTAATTAAGTATAAGTATAGGTTGAAGTTCCAAGGTGTTGTGTCCTGGAATGCTGGTCCAGATAAAAAGTCGAGGCTTCGGCGGCTGGAGTATAACTAAATATATTTATGAAAACTAATAAATTCACGTAGGTACAATGTTAAAATACAACAACACATGTGGGTACAAAATACACAGAAATGACGTATGTCAGCCAATAGCTATGACGCACCGGTGTGTGCGGTCGATAACGTAGTTATCTGCTGGGTAACTTTATTGCCACATTAAAAAATTGAACAATGACTAAATTGAATTATCAAAATGATAATTAGCTTCAGGCATCTTTATATAAAAAAATACTATGTGGTGACACGTAGCAAATTATTGTTTATTGTAACGCCATCTTCCGAGTAGATCACACAGTAAAATCGATCCACTGTTGGTATGTTATGAGGGAAATGATATGAGGGATATGACTGTTTTGAAGGTGGCGGTTGGAAGGGAGAGGCGGGGGGCAATTTAAAAACAAATAAAGGTGTCAAACGAGGCTCACAAAATGGCCACAGGGGGTCGTGTACCATAATGTCTTCCACAGCTTCGTGATATGATCACCAGGGAAGGAACGTGAAATTCTCAAATATGTAAAGTAATTCATTTAATTGAGTTTCAAAGGATAGCATAATGAAAATGTTATATAAATAAATACTTGCTGTCAATTAAGAACAACGCTCTAAAAGTTATTTTCAACAACATTTTAAAACCTTCAAAATGTTTGTTTTTTTTATTCAGACCTTTGTGAAACAATTTATTATAATTATATTTTGTTCAAATCAGGAATGAGTTATTTTATTAGACCCTTTTCAAAATATTTGACTGTTTATTCCTTAAGTTTAATAACAACCGTCTTAAAGAGAGTTGAATGTTTAAAACCGGTCACATAAAATAACTCAATCGTGTATTTTAAAAATTCGTATGTTACTTCCTTAGGATAATTAACAAAACTGTCATACAGTCGAATATTTTGAAACCGGTCAAATAAAATAAGTCATAAAGACAGGAAAATGTTTTGAAAGCGGTAAAATAAAATAACTCAATCGTGTATTTCAAAACATTCATCTATTACTTCCTTGGGATGATTAACAAAACTGTCATACATTAGAATGTTTTGAAACCGGTCAAATAAAATAACTTAATCGTGTAAAACATTCGACTGTTATGTCGATACTTCCATAGGATGAATAACAACTGTCATTGAGACAGTCGAATACTTTTAAACCGGTCAAATAAAATAACTCCTGGTTTCCACAATGTTAATAGTACCTTATATTTTTTTTTTGATAAATATTTTTTGATAGATACATTAACGAATATTGTTAGTTTCATTTATATATTTGATTACTTTAAGTAAAACATCTAGGTACATATTAGTATGTATAATGTATTATACCTACTACGGAAGTAAGTAGATACCTACAACATTTTCATTGATACGGTTGATGGAGGTTAAAACAAAGTTGTAGTTTCACAGATAGTAAACTCACCCTTTTAGGTTTAATTTAAACTATTATACAGTCTTCAGACAATCACTTTAAAACGAACAAAAAAAATCAAATGTATTGTAATAAAAACAAATACGGATTTTTAAACGCTTTTTTTGAGTGCCCCAAAATTCGAGATGAAATTTTGATTTATTCTTATAATATTTGAGGAAATGGATGATTGATTTGGGATTAAACGATTGATTCTTTTAAATTTGGGCCCGCACGCCAATGGCGTGTGTTATCACATAATGTGCCTTGAACAACTATAATAATGCAATCCAATACAATGCTATGTCAGCATTAAGTTATATACAGATAATATCAAAAAGGCTATGCCATCACGAATATCCAAATCAAATATAACTATAGGTAGGTACTTACATTTATAATACATCTTAACATCTCAAATAGCTAAAGGGCTAAGCCCAGCCTCCCAAATGATGAACGATTATTAAGCCAACATAAAAATGTTTCTCAAATAGGTATCTTTATATATAAAATTCTTCTGTACGTGTGTATGTCACTGAACGGCTAAACCGATTTTTTGTGTGAGTCCCTGAATGGTTTAGATTCACAAAATTGAATTTTAAACATTAATATAATAAAGGGAAAATAAAAAAAATTATAACTTTAAATTACAATCATCATCATCATCAGTGGCTACACAGCCATGGATGGTCCTTGGCCTTCTCAAGGAATCGTCTCCATTGCACCCTACCCATGGCCTTTTCTCTCCAATGCCGCACACCGGCTATGTGAAGGTCCCTCTCGACTCTGTCCATCCATCGTAGTTTCGGCCTTCCCACACCTCTTCTTCCCTCCGGAAATATTGTGAGGATTCTTTTTGGTGTCTGGTCATCTTACATACGATGCACGTGTCTTAACCAGCGGAGCATCCCTATTTTTTATTGTTTGGACGATATTTGTCTATAAATAACAATACGTGGCGCTAATGTAGAATGGGCAATGTTTAGTTTTTTCCATCTGACAACACTAAGAATTCTGTCATTTGCGTCGTTGTTTGGATTTTTTTGACATTTAAAGTTATTTTCGCTCTTTTTCGGTATTATTCATATTTCAATTATATGCATGTGCATGGAATTTTAATTTCTGTTCATTGTTTCGTTATTATTCATATTTCAATTCGTTCGTTTCCGTGTCCAAACCATATATGCTGTATTTTACGAAATGACAATCAATCTAACCTCTCAAAGTGTTTAGTAGCTCATCAAACAAGGATATGCAAGTTTTCTCAGCGAATAATAACATCCTCATGATTCAAATATATGTTACATATATTTTTTTTGTTTCACAAATGGTTCGGGCAGGACAACGTCTGTCGGATCCGCTAGTATATTATATAACGTGAGAAAAATTATTTAAACCGAATAAATCAATTTAAGAAGTTAACTTTTTTATAATTTTGTATGAACTTCAATTTGTCTTCTTCTTCAGTTGTGCCAGGTCCCCCCGACGACGTTATCACTGTGACGAATTCCTTTCTGCTCGATGCTGCCTAGAACATATCCTCCACTGAAACTATTCCAGGTTTAATTTTAATAAAACTTGGTAAACCCACTCACAAATTCAAGAATGTATTCCTACGCGATAATTGCACATCATATAATCATCTACAAGCATTCCCTAGACCAAGTAAATGCTGGTGTTAATACAGGTGAACGAAATCGATCGAGGCAGGATATGAACCCGCGTCCACCAAATTACTATTCCAGCGCGCTAACCATTCTTCTATCGACTACTTTCAATTGACACTTCAGGATTTTTACAAATACAAGTACCTAATTAGTTAGAAAATAAGTTATTTTTACGATAATATCCACTATCCATTCATGTTTTATGACACAATCCATCCTTGTCCATATCATAGATTTTTTCAGCTCATCGTTCGAAGTACAATCAGCAATATAATGTAATAGTCTACGTCCGGATAATGCGTCGTCCAACTCACTTTGTATTTTCAAGAAAAAACTAAAGAAGGAATATTTATCCACCAGCGGGCCTATTCCGGTTCTTTTATCGCGGCAATATACACAAGTTTTTACGCTACATGTGTTTGTGATAGCAGATCGTTATTCTGTTTTACGCGGACACTAGCCCGCGTAAACTTCCGCGCATTATGTCGAGAAAACCTCCGTTCGCCGTTCGTAACGCGGTATTCTGATTGGAGCGAAATACGTATGACATTCGACAGGTGAATTTATTCGCAATGTTTTATGCGGCATATCGAGGTGGTGTTGAGTTTTGTATAAAGAATAAAGCGACGCGTACACACATTCGTTCGTTTCACAGATTATATTATGTAGTTATGAATGACAGCTCCTGATACGTAACTTTCACTTTACATTCTGTGATACGTAAAGATTAGCGGAACTTATCGCAAAATATTACATACACGTGAATGGGAATTAGGCCCCAACTGATCCCGATTTCCTCTCCTTGTTCTTTTCCAATCCTTTTTTGCTGAGGGATTTTTTTTTTATTTTTAATGTATATATTAATATAGTTATATAATGTGTAATGTTTATTTTCGTGGTTATTATATTCTCATTCATTATTTTTTTGATGTATATAATATAATTTTGTCATACTTTGTAATCTTGGTTGGTTGGAAAAATTGCCTATGGGCAACAAGCCCGCCATTGTGTGTTATATTTGTTTATAACATGTACAAAAAGATAAATAAATAATGTAGATAGATACGAAAAAGTAAAAAAATATAATTGCTAAAAAAATAGTCAATTTTTTTCTCACGCCGTTTTCTTAACAGGCCCCATGGATAACGTGTCATTTAGCTCAAGATAAAAAACAAGAAAAGATAACTCAATGTATTGAAGTGACATTGTCAGTCACGTGACAACTGTCACTTCCTTTCATTGAGTTATCTTTTCTCGAGCTAAATGACATTTTGTCTTTCAGACATTTTTTTAAACATATTGCATTTATCTCTTTCAGGAATTCTTTCACATGTTATAGTCGTGCCAACATTTTAGGTGACCCCGACTGCAAAAAGAAACGTATAAGGCCTGAACGCATATTACGATACATAAACGTATATCCAGTGATTCTCCCGATGAGTGACATAGCATTATGTATGTAAAAAGACTCGTATTTCCCACCTCTCAAAGATATAATGCACTATTTCTTGAGTAAACCAATTTCGTTTAAAGTGAGCTTTCTGTAAGGTAACATTGACAAATTATTAATTAACAAAACAAACCAATCACCAAAGATTAATGGTGAAGTGTCTGATGAAGGTAGTGAGTAGATCTTTTCATTTAGTTCACAGCAGTCAAGTTATTATTCGTGTTTATATAACGGCATGTCAAGGTATAGATGTTTGCTTGCATCTGAAAAGGCGAGAAACCAATTCATTTCATTAACGACTCAGAGAAACAGTGAACCAACTTATTTATTTGATATTTTCTCCTTATTTGCACAAATAATTTAAATTAAAAAAATTATAATTAATTGTTAAAAATATATTATTTGTTTAATATTCAATTAAGTTAGGTTGGATTAGGTTTGATTCGATTAGGTGATCCTAAGCTTAAAGATTTGAGGTTAGGTTACATAAAAATAATAAAAACACTTCGATTTATGTCACTTTGCCAACTTTAATCAACCGAATTTTTACATTTATATGGTTCGAATTTTTTTAAATACATATACCTACTCAACATGATTTCGTCAATTTCAATAACTCGCTGCTGCTGTTTGAAAAATTGATGAAATGAAAGGATTAAATGCTTATGATTTACTCCGAGCACAGGAGATTTTTTTTACATAAATTCATTTCTCACCCAATTCGTGTTCCTCTTGACTGGTTACTGGTTATGAAACAAAACAAAATATTTATTTATTTATTTAATCATCCTTTTTTACGTGTATAATAATATCTGATGTGGGTACAATATAAAATATATATTGATAAAGTAATAAATAAAATGTATAACACTACAATTAAGTTAAAATTTTGAGTCATCAGTGTATATATATTAATTTTAATTTGTGGATTAGGCTACTCTACAAGGATGTCTGTCCCAGAGTAGCGTTATGTAAATCAGTTTTACTGTTTTTTATTCGTCATAGTGTAAGTTAGTTTTTATAAGATACCTACACAATATCGAATTTGCAAGGTTTCGTGGTAAGTTGAAGTGAGACAGAAGTGTAAGTATACGTATAAATGTAATGTGAAATATTGCTTGATGTGAAATATGGAAAGGGAAATATGTTCTGTTTTAATATGTATCTTTTTCTGTATCATGCGCATGAATGATTGTGTTTTTAATATGTGTTGTAATATAAATAAAATAAAATAAATAAAAAATAAATTAGAATGTTGATCAATTATTATTATCTATTGTTTATATATTATTATTCGCATAATTGATTATTAATTAATTATGATCGATTATTAAGTGTGTAAAGATTTCGCAAGACCTGCAATTCTGTACGGATCAGAGTGCCAGACAACCTTTAAAACAGGATCAGGGGATCCTTCAAGATAACCCCAGTAGAAGAAAAATGAAAGAGAGCAGACAACGACGGTATGAGGACACCTACTCTGTCAAAACTGTGCTAGGTATCCCCTCAAAGCCACGATGAAGAGACAGACCACCGGCGACATGGTGGACGAGTACCTATAGAGGAAGCTAGCGGCACAAGGGGTCCCACAGGAGACAACTCAGAGTCACAGATCATGGTGACTGTTGACTAGGAGACCTGACATTGGATGAACTGGAATAGAGCGGCAGGAAATGATGATGATTTTTATTAATAAAACCTAACCGAGTATTATTATTTTTTTTGTGATTACTAAAAATGAAGTTTCATTTTTTTTTCTTTTACCGTTTTTCCTCTAAGCAATCAATCTAATAATTGAAGGCATTATTCAAATATCTGAAACACAATTCACGATTTATTTTAATTAATAGGCAAACGCCAGGGTGTAAATTGTCCATTATAATTTTCTTGATTGAAAATTCAATAAACACCATGACTTTATTTAGTACTTTCTTTCGAAGGTCTTAGTATTCTGTTAGTCTTCGATGGAAAGAAAGAACTGTACATTATTATAAGTCATGGAAGCACCTGTTGCCAATGACAGTACTGGGTATAAAGTTTTTTTGGAATTTTTACTTTGATGGAGTGGATCCATAAGAAGACATTGGAGGTATCACGTAGCCAGAATGGACAGTGATAGACTTGCGTATATAGCAGCAAATTCAATCCCTTCTGGTGGCCGTCTACCCGGAAGCGTATTTACCTTTCTGTGTTGATAAGGAGGCAAGTACCTACTGCCTCGAATTAGGCACGAATTTGTTCGCTCAAATGCACTCAAAAACTCGTGTTGAATTCAAGGCACGTGTCCTCCAAATGCACACAGTTTAACAAAGCAAACTGTTCCTGCTAATACGTGTTCAATTCAAGGCACGCGTCTTTCAATCGTACACATGTTTATAAATTTTACCATGTGAATTGATTGAGCGTTACAATAAGGCTGTGTTAGAGGCATTTTTTGTGTATTATTGTTTTCGTTTAAATAGATCAATCTACACAAATCTTCATTATATCATATAAAATTGTCAATACATTTTTTTGTATGAGATTGGTACTCATGAATTTTTCAATGAAATTATCACACTTTGCGTCGTAATTTCCTTCACAAGATATAGAGAATCGAATTTTACATTGGAAATTATACGTGTCTCCTTCGTAATTTACCATTTTAAAATTTTCCAAAATACCTACCAATTTTATGTTCCATATTACTTAAAGACAAACAAAATTACTGATTATTACCATATAATCAGTGAACAAAATACAAATGTGACAGTAACGGAACAAATGCGAGCGAAATTAAATAGCGCGCGAACTTCATGGCTATATACATACATATGTTCCATATTCAATAATTAATTGCCTTGTATTCAACACGATTGCATTAGTGCAACAAACTAGTGCCTAATTCGAGGCAGTAATTGCATCTTAATCAACACGTAAAGGTAAATACGCTACCCGGATGATCATACAAAAGATGGAAAAATAGTAAGACTTCATCATCTCAGGAGCCGTAGTTTTAGAAATATAACCAACAGGTCTACTAAACGATGAGGAAGATTATGTAATAATATCTTACACCCTGTGCAAGGAAATGTGCACCCTGTTCAATGGAAATTTCTTCCAAGCAACAATGGTTTCTAGTCAAACGGAAAAATAATTTCAAATAATTTCTCCTATGCTGGGATAGCAATACATAGCTTAGAGTGCGGTGGGACGGATGAACAAAATACAGAAGGATCGATACATCACCAAAAACACCAAGGTAAGGCTTATCAAGACTTATCCTTTCCATCTTTCTCTATGGTGTAGAAACATGGTCTATAAAAGAGTCAGAGGAGGATTGATGCCTTTGAGATGTGGCGATGTCGGAGAATGCTGCCAATACCATGGACTGCTACATAAACCAATGTGTCCATACTACTGAATTTCTTCTTCTATCGTGTCGGCAGCGTCCTAAACTCCCTTACCAGACCAGTCAGGATTGAGATGATTCTCCTAGTTGGTTACTTCCACAACTCCCCTTTGATGCACTTCGCCCCCACCAGAGGACACTCCAACAGGTATGCCATCATCTGCTCTTCGTCGCAGTCACAAAGTCCATCTTGATTACTCTCCGACATTCCCCATCTCGCCAAATTGACCTCACCCTTTCGACACCCCGAGTTTTTCAGAGACACCATGGAAGGATCTTCCCTGGGGCCAGGGACTCGGATGGTTCTTGGGATGTGTGGTTGCCTTGTTTTTCCTTCCAAAGAATCAAGCGTCTGTACTATTAAACTGCAGATAAGGGATCGCCTGTCAAATATCGGGCTTCAGCGGATCCTTCAGTATTTTAGATAAATTACCAGAAAGGCTGCAGATAACCTCGAGAAGCTAGTCGTAAAGCGAGGCGTGTCACCCTGCTGCAGGATCTTCTATCACTGATGCCCTTCGATCTGCCCAAGAAAGTTCATATATGTACATGGAGGCCGACCATCCGACGTTTGATTGAGTGTCACAACCCTGAGACATAAGGCCAAGGAGGAAAGTACTATGCTGGGAATCGAACCCTGTAGGTACGCCAGATGGACATCAATTAGCCACGGCGGTCGGCCAAATTAAACATATTTATATAAATAAATATCTTTGAATGTAGGGACTCTGTAAAAAAAAAACAAAATTAATCTGATCAACATATCAAATCATTGAAAATATTAATTGATAAAAGTTTATATACGGGTTTATACTTTTTGTACCTTCATAATATATTTGACAATTTTTAAATAATGTCGACCATTTTAACTGGTAATACAAACCAAAGCTTATACTTTTTGTACCTTCATAATATATTTGACAATTTTTAAATAATGTCGACCATTTTAACTGGTAATACAAACCAAAGCTTATACTTTTTGTACCTTAATAATATATTTGACAATTTTTAAATAATGTCGACCATTTTAACTGGTAATACAAACCAAAGCTTATACTTTTTGTACCTTCATAATATATTTAACAATTTTTAAATAATGTCGACCATTTTAACTGGTAATACAAACCAAAGCTTATACTTTTTGTACCTTAATAATATATTTGACAATTTTTAAATAATGTCGACCATTTTAACTGTCAATTCCAAAGCTAATACTTTTTGTATCTTCATTATATGTGTATTTGACAATTTTTAAATTATGTCAACCATTTTAACTGGCAATACCAAAGCTTATACTTTTTGTACCTTTATAATATATTTGACAATTTTTAAATAATATCAACCATTTTAACTGGTAATACCAAAGCTAGAAAATCGCAAGGATAATTATGTATCTACATATGGTTTTGTCTATAGATTATTAATGTTTGATATATTTTATTCTGATGATGTGGGAAGATAATTTTCCCATAATTATGCAGTTTAATATATTTTTTTTGATAATAAATAACCATTTTATATGAGTTTAACGCAAACGTTTTCATTTTCCGGTTGAAATTTGATATATAATATGTGTGTTGAATAATATTTTATACGGATATCATCACTTATTTTGAGATTCATCGTTGATATTACCCAATCGATGTTATCATATGATAGTTAAAGAATAAAATAATAAACAATTTAAAAATATTAGCATAACATAATACTAACAAATTTTTTACTCTCCACACTATGGAATAGTGGAGAGTCATAATTTCACAATTTTCAAGCGTATTTTTTTCAATTTCTCAACGGGTATCATGTAGAGAGTGCACTCTGAGTTTCGTCGTGATGTGTTTGTATGTATGGCGTACGGTGTACGGATTATCATTTTTATGTCCTCTCTACAGCCCAAACTATAAGTCCGATCGACTTCATATTAACATCATATGTGTAAAGTGTATAGACCTAGAGTTGATTAGTTTTCCATAGATATCCGTTAATTTCTTCTCTATGATTTCATCTGTCCAAATTTTCAAAATGCTCTCACTGTCTGGAAAATCGAGGTATTTTTATGATGTTTGAAATTTTGATTCAAAAAAATACACTCATCAAAAATGCATTCAAGTATTGTCAAAATTTAAAGAAAAAAATCTATGGTTTTCCATATCAATGTAAAATAAATTTCATATTTGTATGATAAATGTAGGTACATAAAATAAGTAGAATAGCTCCTGTAAGGGAAAATTGAGTGATTAACTTCATATTGATATTGTATGTGTCTCTATAGACAAGTGTATTTTTTACTCTCCACTTCTATCTTCCTCAAGAGGTAGGCAGTGAGAACCGAACACCGCATTCTTTTATCTTGACACATACATACATCGCCTCATCAACATTGATAAACTGTCTCATACATACTTATCTTGCTACTTATGCAATTTTACTTTAAATTTCTCAACAGCTATCATGTAGAAAATACATAGGTACTATGAGTTTCGTGACAATGTTTTTGTGTGTATGGTGTATTGAGAAAACTTTTGTCCTCTGGGAATCTTATATTTGTTTAAGAATCTAATAGAAATGTACCTACTTCATAAAAATTCATTTAGAGATTGTCAACCTTTCAAGAAGAAAAATGAATGCTTACTATGGTGTGGAGAGTTTAGAATTGGAAACAACCCACTCGTTTTATATAGATAGGTGCTTAAGAAAATGAAATCAGTAGTTAGGTATAAAACGAAAACTTAGTTAAACGAAATCAGTAGGTAAAAAACGAAAAAAATGGAAAACGATATTAGTAGGTAAATGACGAAAACTTACACAAACGTAATCAGTAGGTAAAAAACTAAAACTTAGGAAAACTAAATCAGTATGTAAAGGACAACTTATATAAACGAAATCAGTAGGTAAAGGACGAAAACATAGATAAACGAAATCAGTAGGTAAAGGACGAAAACATAGATAAACGAAATCAGTAGGTAAAGGACGAAAACATAGATAAACGAAATCAGTAGGTAAAAAACGAAAAATATGGAAAACGATATTATTAAATTATTATCGAGGATTTCGTATATTTCAACTCATTTGTTTTTTTTCTCATTTTCTTTGTGTAGGTATATATGTTATCTATATTATGTAAAATATTTTTTGTTCTTCTGTAACATTTAATGAAATTTTGTATGTAAAAATATGATAATATGTGTAGCATTGCACCCCCCTGCTCACAGGCTGGAATAAAATTATGGAAATAAAAAAGAACAAAAACGAAGACGAAAACGAAAAAAACACAGGAAAACGAAATCAGTAGGTGAATAATTAATACTTGGGAAAACGAAATCATCAGGTAAAAAACGAAAACTATAGAAAATGAAATTAGTAGTTAAATGACGAAAACATAGGAAAACGAATCCTGTAGATAAAAAACAAAAACTTATTGATACCAAAATACATGCAAAATTACTATGCAAAAATATGGGAAGTGAGTTTAAAAATAACTATATAAGTTTCGAGAGAGCACTCCTCACGTGAAAAAAGAGTGTCCTGATTTTTTTTCCTTGCATAAATCGACTGAAAGTGTTGATGATTGTTTTATCTTTTTTTATAATACGAGTACGTCGTTGAAAAAAAATGGTTTTCTTATAGCCTGTCCCTAATTACTTAATTGAATTTTATATGGCTGAAAAGATGTGTGTATCAATTTACCAAAAAAAAAAAATACTATAATATAAATGTTTGTATTTTAATTTGCCTTTGAAAATTCCACTTATCCTTACAATCTGGGTTCGGTCAACTAATTTATGGATTCAATAGTCGCATTGTCAACCTTAATCCTCCAGGTCTTAATACAATTGTTTACATTCAAAAACCGTTACCTACTAGTATTTTATTTCAATATTTAAAACACTCTATGAAACATGTTATAAGCACATTTTTGAGTATTGTTTAATATTGTTTTGATCACCTCAAAATGTGTTAAAATTATATTTTCTCGAAATAGACAAAAAATCCACTATAACTACAATATCGATGATAAAAGATTTAAAGATTTAGGAGTTATCTTGGGTTCAAAGATCACGTTTAACACTCATATCTATGCAATAATAGACAAAATTTATAAAATGCTCAGTTACATAGTACGCATAACGAAATCTGAACTTGCATCTGCCCCCCTAGACAACATGTCATTAAAACTAAGCGTTATATCGCTAAGCGATAGAAATGTATGAAATTGGTGGCTGTCACGTGATGTCATAGCCACCAATACCATACATTTACTATCGCTTAGCAATATAACGCTTAGCTTAAATGGCATGTTGTCTAGGGGGGCTGGTCTCCTTTTTATAATAAACATATAATAAACAGAATAGAAAGAGTACAAAAAAGTACGTTTTGAGGTCCACTACAAATCACACCTTCATTTTCTAAACTACACAGATTCGAAAAAAATTCAAGGCCTTAAATCCTTCGAGATCCAAAGAATCCAGAATTACCTATCACTTCTACACAAAATAGTTAATAAATGTTTTGATGATTCCCAAATAATAAGTAACATAAAATTTCATGTGCCAGGTTGAACAAGTAGATTATTTTATATACTAAATTATTTTATATACTATGTACACTGTTATAATTAGAATCGAAATTATTCATGCTTTCCACACATTTTTAAGCAGTACAATACAAGGTTTTATAATAATAATATATTCAATAACACATATCCGTAATTTCGCAGGAGTATATCGGCAATGAAGCAGTGATATGAGGCATATAATACCTAACTCCTTTATCCCTCCCCATTCCCCCCAGTCCCTACTGTTGGATACAGAGAGAAGAGAATATTGCACCTATTGAGTTCTTCATGGAAGGCACTCACTGTCCTCTGGTATCACAACACAAAATTGATGGTGAATGACACCACTTCCAAACACGTTTGGGTATGTTAAAAGGGTGCACGGCGCGTAGTTTTTAGTTGATCAACACGAAATGTATCGAAACTAATTAACTTCAACTGTGTGTGCCAATGATGATGATGGTGTGTGACGTACCTGCACGACGACGAGTTGTAGAAGATTGTATATTAACTTGTATTGTACAGCTGACTACACATGTAGGTAGCAATATATTAGGAGAGGAAAAGGTTTAGGAATGTTGCCACATTTACCGAACACCTACATATCCCATTATGTTTATAATTTTGTATTATGTATGGTCTTCTCTGTTTATTTTTTTTTTTGGTATTTTAAATCTTAATTTCAAACTTCTTCAACTATTTATATATATATTTTTTTAAATTATATTTTTTTTATATTATGTATAATATTATAATGTATGACGATGAGAAACTATTTTGGCAAATATTTAATATTCACTGTTGTCCTTTGTAATTTGCAAATTGCTGTATGTTTCCCCTTAAATTAAATATACCTATCGATATAATATATAATCTACTGAAGAATATTAAAATATTAACGAAAACGTCAGAAATGTGCTAAATTGTGCTCAGTCAAGTGTTTTGATCAAGATCGATTACTGCATGATATTTTATTGTGTCAACTCAAGTGTGCTCAGTCATTATAAAGTAATTAAAATCATAATTTCGTATAATGTGTACTCGTTTCATAATTATATCATAAATTTTCATAGTAATTAAATATATATTATATGCGTACATATCATCACACCGCACTACGTCTCTACATATCTTGTCAAACACCCAAGTTTCATTTTCGTTCATGCACATCTTATACATATTCATACAAAATATATGTCGTTCAATCAATTTACTAGATGCGATCGAAAACTACTTCTCTTCTTAATCTGTATATTGATATATTCATCATAATGTTTTTAGACATTGGTACTAATATAAAATATAAAAATGTCATCTCTGAGACCCTTGGTGGTTTACGGTAGCTTATTCCTGCTTTGTTCTTTTTGACTGCGAATGCCACAATCTTCCATTCCTTCTTTTTGTCCTTTTTCTTCTGAATTTTTAGTACCTACTATTTTTAATAGCAATCGTTTTACACTGTACAGCTTAAAAAGATAATGCAATATCCGCGAACAATATTGGTCTATGATATTTTGTTAAAATTAAATTTGCTGTAATATTTGTTCGTATGACTGTATGCCATCGTGGGCTGTTAGGTTTAAATAAAAAATTAAGGAAAAATAATCAGTGGCTCCATAGCCCACGATGGGAATTGGTCTTAAGGAATCGTCTTCATTGTATCGTGTCCATGACCTTTTATCTCTAATTCCGCACACTGGCTTTCTGAAGGTTCCTCTCGACTCCATCCATCCATCGTATTCCATGCTTTTCCACGCTTCCTTACCTCCAGACGTGTTGTGAGAATTGTTTTCGGCGTCTGGTCATCGTCCATAAATAATGATGTATTAACGATTGCAAATGTCTGGTTTTGTTTAAAGATGGAATATATTTTATTAGGGTATTTATAGGTATCGTTCCTTTACAAGTTAAATTGAAACATTTTGGTTACAGAATGATGTTATTTTTTTTTTATTTTTATCTTCCAATACGGAATTTATCTGTGGTGTTAATCGAACACAAATTGTCCGTGTGTTTTAAACACCCAAACATGTTGAATATCCGATTACAGACAGAAAGGTATTTTCATTACTGAGTAGTGTGTCATTGTATGAGTGGAACTTAGTATCGGTATATAGTTACAAACTATCGGTTAGTATAAATGTCTTAACTTGGATTTTTTTAAGTAAAAATGTATTTCAACTAACAGGTTGATAGTCATCCTTCTGCACGAGGGAAATATCACAATTATAACTATTTTTTCTAGTTCATTTAATTTTGCTGTTTTCTTACGATGAAAACAGAAAATTCCTTTGAGCCTATTGGTCATACGAACTCCAAAGAAATTTGCAAATTGTTAAAAAAGAAATAAATATCTTTTTACTCCTCACTAGCCCAAGGGGATCTTAGAAAACCTATTGAATTTTTGTTTATATGTTTTATTTATTTCATTTTTCACTAAAATATAATATATTGCTTCACTTCGCTGTAAACACTGGTAAGTTGGAAGAAATTGCTACATGGCAATAAACTCGCTAAATGGCAATAGTAGGGTGCAAGGAAGTGATATTTTATATTTTAAGTCTTTTGTGTTATCAAAATTAACTATAAAAATAGTTCCTCACTTTTCTGGGGAAATCAAATTGTTAGAAAATAATCTTTTTTATGATTCGAATATTACAATCGCTAAAATTCTATTTTATGCATTCTGTAAATTAATTTAGCGATTTGTTTTTATGTCCATCTTATATTGTGTCTATAGAATAAAATTTGCACACGTGTATTTTATTACTAAAATCTTTTATTGGATATACCTACCTATAAAGTGCAGTTTTATTTTCTTTATAAATATTAGAATTTACCAATAAAAATAAAACGGTTATAAAATTTGAAAGTAATTTATAAAACTTTTGTATTTTTTTAGAAGATATACTCAATAATAGTCAGATATATTTATTTGTTTATTTGTGTACAACATTATGTGTACAATGGCAGGTTTATTGTCATAAGGCAATTTCTTCCAACCAACCAAAACAACATTAGGCCACAAATGGTGTAGGGGTAGGTACATTTCATTTATAACAAAAAACAACTGGTAAAGATGTGACTAAGAGATCTTAGTTACATCTGTAATAAAAACAAAGTATAAGTTATCCGGAAATCAATATAGAGTTTTTTATTTTGTATTGTAAAAAGTTTTTTTTTTCTCTTCGATTTCATCTGTCAAAACTGACAAAATACTTTCGCACCAAAGTATCTTACTTATGCAATATTAAGATTTTTTCTAATTTTTGTTTGAAACATCCATTCATGTCATCACCACTATATGGGGGGTATACAGCGATAGGAATGCGGGTGTGCAACACTTATCTTATAAAAACAAGCACGACACATTCGTGTGTGCCCGCTCACCAGTCTCGTCTCACCTAAAAAAGCATTATTTTCAGAATGTTTAGTAAACAATTCCTTGCTGATCTTTGTGAGATGTTATTTTGCCATTTTGTATTTTTTTATTATTTTTGATTGTTTAAAACAGGTTAAATATAAAAATAGACTGTTTATTAATGCATTCATAGACTGTTGGCTATTACATAAAACAAACTATAGACGAAATCGTACCTATATTATTAAATTTCCGTTTCAAAAAAGGTTAATTTTAACAAATCGTTTTGTAATAATTATAATATGCTACGGTTGTGTTTTACAACAAAACACAAACACCTGTCATACGGTGCGACTCCTATCACGCTACGGTTACTAAACGGCCTTAAAAAATAAACAAAAATAAAAAAATGACAAATAATGTTTTAAATGAATATAAATAAATAATATAATAATATATAGGTATTGAGGCTTTGAACACGGCTAACGATGGGACTGGTCGGCTCATATAAGTCTATTTTCTTTTTGTGTCACAATTTACGACCGATCCTTAAGAATTCTTCGAAGAAATCGTTGAATGGCGTTTCTTCGTCTCCTATATTTTGATTTTTTATACATACACAAATATATTCACAGGGTGTCCCATCACTGGTTACTAAATTTATTTATTTGTTTCATTTTATAAACTGTAAACAATAATATCCATAAATTAAATTATGAATAAATCATTTAAAATTAATTTATGAATAAATCATTTAAAATAAATAAATCATTTAAATAATTAATTAATTAATTAATAAGTAAATAAATCAATAGATAAATAAATAAATAAATATATAAATAAATAAATAAATTAATTAATTAATAATTAAAAAACAATTAAATAAATAAATAAATGTATTAATAAATAAATTTACTATTAAACAAATAAATAAATAAACAAATAAACTGTTCGATAAATGTGGCAGACATTTCTTTCCCAAAAATATTGCTATACCTGCATGTAGTCAACTGTCATATTATAATCGTCTACAACTCGTCGCTGTCACTGACAATTGAAGAAGTTCAAAACAAAATATACCTACATATTTCGTGTTTTTATACGATATTATATTAATCGAGTAAAACTAGTATGCGCCGTGCGTATTTTAATACCCAAACCGTGTTTGGAAATGGTGTGACATACCAACATTATGTTGTTAAGTAAAATAAAAATAAAATATATTAAGATGGATGGTGGCAATGCGGTTAGCGCGCTGGGTTTGTAATCCAGTGGTCGCGAGTTCGAATCCAACCACGACCGATTTCGTTCACCAGTACAAGCATAAAAAATATTTAATTATTATTGTAAAAATTATTTTAAAAATATTTAAATGATTACTTTTACGCCCTCTGGAGCAAGTGCTAAATGTAGAAATTTCCAAAGTAGGTTGGTACCTATAATTCGTGTTATGATCAAATTTTGAAGGAATGTTTATGACGGAAGAATTTATTATAATTAACATTATTCTATCCACGAATGAGTTTTTTTATTCGGCCAGTTTCAAAGTGGCTGCTTCTTTCCCCGGTTGGATGACAACTAAAAATTTAAATGTAATGTGAATCCGAAAATATTAATGATAATATTTATGAAACACCCCGTGTGGGTCAGGTAATGATATAACTAAACGAGGCACATAAATTAAATACAAAAAAATATATTATTTCGGGTGTCGTACCAAACACCTCAAAAAATATGGTCACCCGCGGCGTAAAGGGTCAGGACGAAGGTAACATTGGACCCTATAATGACTAAATTATATTTGAATTAAACACCTTATTACTATATAATGCTTTCAAATATTATATTTCCAACAAAAGGAGATACTATCAAAATGGTAGTTGGATGGAATCTGTAGGTATGCATTTTATATTTACCTTAATATAAGTTATCTATACTTACCAATTCAATTTAATTATTATTCTTCTTCTTCTTCCTTGCTTCTTCCAGTTTATCTAGGATCGGTCCTTGTGGTATGAAATGGCCAGACCTTTCGATCTTGCGTCATCTCTCTAGTTAGCTGAACCTTCCTCAACTCCATCTCAATATGTGTCCACCAGGTGTGCCTGTGGACAACCTCTAGTTCTGGACTGAATGCGTAGGTATGTATGTTATCATAAAATATATTTAAACAGCAAAAATGCAGTACGTAATTAATAATACTTTGATAATTTGAAGTAAAAAACAACTGGAATAAAAATTGCCTCGAAAGTCATGTCCACTCAAACTATGTTTTTTTTGCCATAAAGCAATTTCTTCCCGGCCATATGGCAATTTCTCGCGGCCATGTGGCAATTTTTTCACTGCCATACGGAAATTTCTCACTGCCGTGTGGTAGTATTTTGGAGTACTGCCATATGACAGTATTTTTAAGTACTGCCATCCGATAATTCATATACTGACGTATAGCAATTTCTTCTCTAAAAATCAAGAGCAAATCTCTAAAACAGTCAGTTCATGCTTTTTCCAACTAAGACAACTGAAAAACATTCGACGAAGCCTGCCCAAAAATGAGACAAAAACACTTATAAATGCATTCGTTGTGTCTCGGCTAGATTACTGTAATGGCATCTATGATGGATTGCCAAAGTATCAGCTCGATAGATTACAGATGGTGTTTAATGCAGCGGCAAGGCTCATTTATGGAGCGGAAAAACGATGTCACATACATAACTCCACTACTTAACAAATTGCATTGGTTGAAGTGTCCAGAGCGAGTTGACTACAAAATCTGCTTAACGGTGTTTAATGCTTTAAATAACCTAGCACCACAATACATACAAGAGCTGTGTCAGAAAAAAGATCTCTCTGGGAGGCATCTCACACTTAGGTCTTCTGGATCACAGAGTACCAACTCCCTAAAGGAATTGCCTCTAGATGTCCGCAGTGCAAATAGTAAGAGCACTTTCTCTAAAGGACTGAAAACATCTTTGTTTCGTAGAGCAATATAATATCTATCTAAATAACAGCGCCCTTGGAATGATCTTGAATCATTAAACGGCGCTATACAAATTATTATTGTTATTCTTCATATAGTTATAGGTTGGTTATATTGCAATATGCATATTCTATGCCGTTTTGTCGATATGTTCATTGGTAGGCATATTATAATAAATATTAGTAAGTACCTAGTAGGTATATTATAAATTTTATAATTCATTTATTTACATTATTACTTATTATTATTAAAAACTTCACATTTATGTTTATAGCTATCAAGATATTATATCCACCTCACTAGTCATAGTCCGAACCGAGGTGGAATATTTAACAATCATATTAATAATCTTTATATTATGCATCATATTTCATTATCTACATATTTTTTTTTAATTTAAGGTTAATGAAAATTTATCAAAATTACAATTTTTTTCGTCCCATCGATTGCGTGATAAATAATCTTCCATATATTTTTTTTTAAATAAAATGAATATGTCCTTATACGCACTTTTGATTATGGTCCAGTTGATTATGGCCTTATAAGCCGAAACGGTCGTCGGGAGTGAAATAAATAAATTGTATAATTATATATGTGTTCATATTCATCATTATCATGAATATGTCCTTGTTTAACAAGTTCATATACATCTTCCTACGTTCCCTAAAATAAGCAAATAAATGCTTGTGCTTAAGGTGAACGAAATCGGTCGAGGCAGGATTCGAACTCGTGACCACTGGATTACTAGCCCAGCGCGCTAACTGCTCTGCCATCGACCCATCGACCCATATATAATATACCTACATAAATTATCTTATTAAAAATCATAACAAATATTTTTTAACAGATTTTTAATTATCTCAATAGAGACGAAGTTGGAATATTTATTGTAGGAGAACCGGGAAATCAAGGCACCTACAGGGCTTACGACCTGTCATCGGCTGGTTTACGTGATCACTTTATGCGCTTGCGCAACGTTCACCAATTATGCCTTTTTAATGAGATCCCTATCAATTCAATTTTGAAAGTTCTATATATTGTAATACTGAAATTCTTTTCGCTTGAAAATAAGGAATTTTTACTACAGCCATCTTTGGGTGAAATTATGAACAGCAATCTTATTATTTTTTATTTATTTTGTTGTAACGCCATCTATTGAGAGAATTAGTTTTTTTTTTTTTTTGTAAATAATGAAAGCTACAATTCTTATATCTGAGGTGACAATGCATTTTTCGCATAGAAGTCACCCCTGAATTGCGCCATTGTAGGAGAACCGGGAAATCAAGGCACCTACAGGGCTTACGACCTGTCATCGGCTGGTTTACGTGATCACTTTATGCGCTTGCGCAACGTTCACCAATTATGCCTTTTTAATGAGATCCCTATCAATTCAATTTTGAAAATCCAATGTTTGCGCATATGCAATAATAAAAATATTCGATCATAACAAATATGATAAAATAAGTTAAAATGCGCTTACCATAAATTTAGATTTGTTACAGAACTGGAAAAAAATATCACCTTTATACTAATTTTAGATGGAAATACATAAACTCTTTTTAACTACATTTTTTCTTTTAATTGAATCAATATGCGTATTAACGACAATATTGAGAGCACGCCACTGTTGAAAAAATACATGCCCAAATCTCATATTTGAAATATTTTTCGTGATCAGAATCAAACATTTTTCAGTAGTATGGTAATAAGTTGTTCAGGAATTTCTCTCCATATCAATAATCTACCTAAACTGGCATTTACTTTTTTATATATAATATCTAAATCTAGCTCTACTACAAAGGGTAGAAATACGTCGTCCATGATGGGTTAATAATTCATTTTATCATAATATCCGTTACACACAACACACCCCAAACACCAAAGTTGTTAAATTTAACCCCTTAAGTCCCACGTCTCCTACTGATATGCTCCATCGTTATCCGAAACAGTTTTCTCAGAGTTAAGTTGAATTTAAGGAGAGTATAGATTTTATAAATAATTTTTATTTTTTATTTACTTATAATATTGGTGAATAAAAAAGTGTCCAAAGGTGCGTGTCATATCAGCCCGAATATAACACAATATAAATATACATAACTTCAGTGACCATACGTCCTTGATAAGAGGACTGTCCTTTATTTCGCTGCAAATTCCTCTACTCCCTACTCTCATAATATATTTTATAGATTTATGAAAATAATGTGTTCATTATTTTCCTAAAAAATATGGTCACTATTTAACCTATTTATTTGGAGTATGAACGAAGGGAAAAATTCAAATATAAAACAATAATCATTTAGGTAATTAGGTACCTAAATTGTTTTATATTTTTTTTGTTTTTTTTTTTATATTTAAAATATAATTAGTGAAATGTTTTATTTAATAAATTTTTCGTTTTCTCTTTTAATAAAAAAAAATACTTAACAAAACAAAAAAAAAAATTCACACATAGCTAGATTTATTGTTTTTGTATGTTCTACGTTTTTGTTGTTTCCATAATATTTATTAAATTGTGCACAAATCCGACTCTATTGGTGGCTGTGCCTTATTAAAAAAATATATATTAAATTGTGCCTTGCACGAAACTAATACCAAGTATTTTTTTATATTTTTAATATATCTAAATAAAGAAGGAATGTTTATCCCTGAACACCTGATCCTGATTCCTATCCTTGTCCTTACCCTATCCTTTTCTTTGCTATGAAGTATTATCATTTTTTTGTTTTAATTGTATCTTAGAGTTATGTGTATTTTCTTTGTTTATTTACTTTAATTCTTTTGTTGTTGTACATACACAATTTTGTCATACTTTGCAATCTGTGTAGTTTTAAGAAAATCCCACCAGTGTACCTACATATATTTGTTGATATTATGTACAGAAAGAAAATAAAGATCGCTAAGAAGAATCTGTAGTAGGACGATGTATGACAGGGTCAGAAATAAGGACATAAGGAAAGAATGTAAGATAAAGAAAGACGTCATTAATAGAATGAAAGTGAACATATTGAGATGGTTTGGGCACATGGGGAGAATGAATGAGGAACGCCTGACAAAGAATATACATTGCGGACGCCCAAGGAAGGAATGGCACGTCCATGTGAACGGTATTTTGATACCGAACGGTAAGACGTAAATGTCAGAAGCATGAATAACAGACGAACATGTATAAGACGATGTATGAATGTCGACGAGGCGATGAATGTGTGTCAAAATAGAAATAAGTAGCGTTCGGTTCTCTCTGCCTACCCCGCGAGGGACATGGCGTGATGGTATGTATGTAGAAAATAATTAAATAAAAGTGCTAATGAGAACTTGCTGTAAGTAAACTGTCGGCAGAACTGAACGGGTATTCATTTTATTCAATTGTGACGAGTTAAGTATTGGCCACGTCCCACTCTTTTTATCGTGATAATAATATTGTTATAATAGTGATGCTGGTCCCCGCTGTGAGGACAATAATGTCTTATTTACAGATCAGTAGATGATACAGCCTGGCAACAGGGGGTTAAAGCATTATATTATTATAGATATATTATGTATGTAGGTAGTATAGGGCAGCTCTTTTGTTAATACTAATATCTATTTATTTATAGATTTCTTTATTTGATATCTCTATAAAAAGACATTCTCCTCGGTCATTAGCTACATCAAAATACACAATAAAACGACGGATAAAATGTAATTTCTCGAGAATTATAAAAAAAAAGTTTTTAACGATTGCCATCTCAGTGAGATATCTCTTATATCGTACGGATATGAATGTTAAAAGATTGTTTTTAAAGATTTTAGGGTCTGATGTTTTTAATACTTTGTTAAAATTATTGTTTTTCTTGACCGAGTGGGTGTGAATCATCCTACATTCATTCGCCAGTTCCATCACGGTATATCGAATAATGTGGGGTAACCAACGACAGGTGTGCGGATGCGTATTACCTTGTAAAAGTAAGGCGCGCCATGTGTGTGTTCCCACACACAAGTCTAGTCTAATCTAAAAAGGCACTACATTCAGAACCTCGTCGCTGAACTATGTGAGGTGTTATTATGCCTGTTGTATTTTCACAAGAGTGGAAGCATTATTTTTAGCCGGTGCCTCATAGCAAAAATCAGTCTGTTTAAATCATAGATATTTATTCAAAAAAAAAATTTTTTTTTGACAATTTTTTAACATCTCAATACAGAAAAAGTGATCATTTTTTGCGCTTGCGCAACTTTCACCAATTATGTCTTCTTATTGAGTTCCCTTATATATATTTGAATATTGTGTAACAATTCACCGAAAATAAGACATAATTACTATTGCCATCTATGAAGTAACGAAGAAACCTTTTTGTAACGCCAACTATTGAGAAATTGGTTTATTTGTAAACAACGGAAGACAGGGAAAAAAATCCAATGTTTGCGTATAGGTATGCAATTAAAAAATATAAGATTTACATACACATTGGTACAAGTAGGTAAACAAGCCAAAAATTAAATAATATTTCTGGCGCAGTTCAGGGGTGACATCTGTGCGAGACACCGTCACCTCATTTATAAGGACTGTTTCAGGTGAATTTTTACACATTATTCTAATATATAGAACTTTCAAAAATGACATTGATAAGGGAACTCAATAAGAAGGCATAATTGTTCAACGTTGCGCAAGCGCATAAAGTGATCACGTAAACTAGCCGATGACAGGTCGTAAGCCCTGTAGGTGCCTTGAGTTCCTGGTTCTTATATAATCTAAGTTCGAGTATTGCGTTGTTTAACTCATTTTGCATTTTCGAGAAATAACTAAAGAAGATATTTCGCCTTGTTAGGGCATTTACTAGTAAATGCCCTAAAAAGGCGAAATAGGCCTATCGCACGTAATAAAATTCATGTAGAATCAAAAAGTGGTTTACTTTTAATTATAGACATAATTTATAATGGAATTCTACAATATAAAAACTTCGTTGATCATAAAGAAGGAATATTTATCCCTTTATATAGAAGAAGCGTAGGGAGACCTAAGCTACGATGGTTGGACGGCGTTGTCGCAGATTGTCGGGCTATGGGGCAGCAGAACTGGAAAGTGGCAGCCAACAATAGAGCAGTTTGGAGAAGATTCTTGGAGGCAGCTAGGACCCATCAAGGGTTGTAACGCTGAGGATGATGATGATGACCTGATCCCGATTTCCTCTCCTTGTTCTTTCCCAATCCATTTTTGCTATTATGTATTTTTAATCTTCAATATTTATCTTAGTGAAATGTATATTTTCTTTTTTTTTTGTTGATTTACCTATATAATTTTATTTTATTTTATTCTTGTTGACAAATTCACAGAATATAAATTTCAATTGTATACATTATTATTTAAATATAAATATTATATTCCAATTAAGAATTTGTTCGTGAAATATTACATAGGTACATTATAATATATCAAGCTTGGTAAGAACAACAAAACAATATGAGCAACATAACAAAGCAAAAAGGGGGTACAAAATAACAAGCAAAAATAACATGAGACAATGACTAAAAAAGAAAAAGAATACTTTGTCATACTTTGTAATCTGTTGGTTGGAAGAAATGGCTTAATATAAATGAATATATAAAAAATTCTCTCAGCCAACACCATTAGAGACACGATATTGTACTGTTGTATGCTCAATAATATTCAATTATTTTTTATAACGTATTTTTGGTGCTTACTTACTAATCAACTAATTTGTTTCTAATATAAAAAAATATCATCATTGTACGTAACTTAATTAATACTAACATAAAAACTTACATTTCTTATTAATGCAAGATATTAATTATTGTTTTATGAAATTATTTATAATATGTTTGAAAAGTGCAGTTAAGATTTTTATTAACCATACCCTCATAACTGAGTAAAGTGTAGGCATATTTCTATCCATTAGTTAAGGTTAATGCGATGCTTAAGTTAAAGTTTTCTTTTGATATCCGCTTTATAACTGAACCTTGGTTAATTTTATTTCTGACCCGTAGAAAATTTAACGTTTATAGTTGATATAAATAATTATATACTAATAAAAAATAATTACGAATATTCGGAATGGAGTTTGTTTCTTTACAAAATGGAGATGATATTTTAAAACTAACTATAACAAGCAACAAATACACGGACTGATATATGGGTATACACGCATGTGTCGTGCTTCTTTTTATAAGGTAATCCACATCCATTTTTATGTTTGTCAAACCAGCTAATAACAAGCAACCCAACGTTCGTGCAGGACAACGTCTGTCGGGTCCGCTAGTAATAAATATCTTTTTTTACACAATTTTTTATCATATATTCTGACCGACTTATTGCCCATAGGCAATTTCTATCAGTAAAACAAAAAGTTATAGATGAGAATGTATTTAGAAATCAAAAAATGCACTTAAAAATCTGCTAAATAATATAGATTTATTTTATTATTTTTTTTTAATTGTAAAATAACATGCAATATACTTTTTATTCAATAATACAGTAAAATACTTAATACTAAATGCGAATATTAACTGCTTTACCACGTTAAAAAACCACTCTGAAGCAGAATATTATGATTTTATAAGTAGTTATATGTTTTTCTCTTAAAATATACAAAATGTAGGTATTATAGATATATTTTCAAAAGACCGTTATTTTAAAATACAATGTGGGTATTATTAAACAAGGGATATTAAGTTTATTTTTAAGTATCTATATATTTACCGAAATCACCAATATTTATGTTTAATTAATTAATAGCATATCTCAGGCTACAATCCATGCTAATGTCTAACATCCATACCCTGTAATGTGGATAATAATATTTATGCTAGCAGTTAGCATAAAAAATGTCGTCATCAAAAAATAATGAAATTTAATGTAAATTGTAAATTTGCATATATATTAGAGGCGTTTATTTGCAATCCATTTAATGTTTTTTTTATACTATAACAAGACTTATATCTATGTAGGTACATAGGTATCTTAATCTTTAATTCAATTAACATTTTTTGCTGTGAGACTACGGCTAATAGTAATAGTGCTTCCATTATTTTCTATAAACATTGTTTTCGGGGGTCCTGTAGGAGCCAGGTAATAGAAAATACATCGATCAAAATAAACATCTCATATAGTTCAGTAGAGGTTTACCACCCAATCTAAATATAGTGCATTTTTAGGTGAGATGAGGCGGATGTGTTGGGATATACGCAGGTGTCGTGCTTCATTTTTATAAAGTTGCTGTCGCTGGGAACCCCACTTTATAGGATATACGGTGAAGGTATGTATGTAAATCGCCTTAAACATTAATGGTCTGACTTACTATTTGCAATTTGTGTTTAAGCTGATACATACCCAGTTTTTTGTATAGCCAAAACTGACTTAGCATTGGATTATTTTAAATAGTAAGTAAGGCCCTAACGGTCTTACTTATTAGATTACTTAATAATGCGCAACTACATAAGTACGACTAAAATAGTTACGATCGGTAGTAAAAAATCTTACTTATAAACGTTTACTAAGACATGACTTACTAGTTTACTTAATTGTTTACGAATACCTTCATTTATTTTTTTCATATGACCGCATTGGCTTCACAGATGTCAAAAAACAGAAAAATGCACGTAATTTTTGGATAGTTGACATCGAAAAATGAAAACAAACACCGCTTTGTGCCGTGTTGAGTCAAAATAAACACGATTGCGATGAAGAATAACAATGAAAATCGTTATAAGTATTAATTTTTTTTTTAAATTAAAAGGCATAAAGGCATAATGCCTTTTTAAAATTAAAGGCATTAAAAATGCATAATTGGTGAACGTTGCGCAAGCGCATAAAGTGATTATGTAAACCAGCCGACGACAGGTCGTAAGCCCTGTAGGTGCCTTGATTTCCCGGTTCTCCTACAGTAAATATTCCAACTTCGTCTCTATTGAGATAATTAAAAATCTGTTGAAAAACATTTTTGACTCCCGATAGGGAAAAAATCCAATGTTTGCGCATATGCAATAATAAAAATATTCGATTAATTTTTTCTGTCATTCTCAAATATGCGTCGGAACATATTATGTATTATGTGAAAGATTCGTCATTTTGAAATATTTGGTATGACGCATTAGTCAAGCGTCAAACAACCTCTTGACCTGTCCTAACTTGACGTGTATGAAATTAAGGCGTTAATAAATATACCTAATAGTCACAGTTAATAAGTAAATTTTTTCGTTAATCACGCTCTATAACCAGGTACTATAGATAGTTTACGTTTATAAGTAAGATAGTTAGTAGGTATACCTACTATGAGTAAATATAGAACATTGAATACACACAAATAAAAATTGAATGAATACTCTGAACACACCGCCACACTGAATATAAAGACTAAACACACCAATAAAATTACCTTTATATAAAAACACTGAGCACACGAGTAAAATTCCTATTGGAAAATCTATCTAAAATTACAATATAACACTGAATACACCAAAAACAATCGGTCGTCATATTAGAACACTAAAAACTGAACACACCAATAAAATTTCCTTCAAATAAAAACACTGAGCGCACTTATAAAATGTCTTTTGGAAAATCTACCTGTAATTATAATATAACACTAAACAACCGAAAAAAGGTAGGTTCATTCATTCGTCCTTTTCCTCATGACTGAGAATAGCGGCTGTAATCTGTCGCCACACGTATGGCCCGCCTCCATGCTAATCTGTTTTGGGCTGAACGCAGAGCACCAGTCACCGAAGACCCCATTGTGGACTTAACCAAATCGCTCCATCTGGTCGGTGAGCGACCACGAGATCTCCGTCCCTCCACGCTGCCCATTACAACAAGCTTCTCGTGGCAGTCTGGTTCCCTTCTGGCAATGTGTCCAAAGAATTGAAGGATACGTCTGTAACATATCGTCGATAGACGGTCCTCGATCCTTATCTCGTCTTGAATTGACACATTGGTTCTTCTGGCTGTCCATGGGATGCGCAGCATACGCCTCCAGCACCACATTTCGAAAGCATCGATCCTCTTTCGCTCTGACTCCCTAAGTGTCCATGTTTCCACACCATACAGGAACATCGGGAATATCAGAGCCCTGATACGAAAAACACGAAGGCTAGACTCATCAGGGCTCTGAAAAAGGTAGGTAGGTACCTTGAAATTAAAACACTGAACACACTAATCCTCTTGATATTACATAGAACACTGAACACTGAAAAATTTAATTTGAACTAAAATAAAACACCAAGCACATCAAAAATCGAATCACATGAAACATTCTTGTCCAACCACATATTTAATGTCGCTACATTATAATAAAATAATAAATTGAATCAACGAGGTTTTTATTGAAGACGTTTTAATATAATTTTGACGTCGTTAAAAATGACTAAATTTTCGTTAATATTAACTCCATGACAGTAAATACATAGTTTATTGATATTATTATGGGTTTCTGGATAAACTTTATGAATTTTATCTTGTCCGAGGTCAAAATATTTAAAAATAAATAAATAGACAATTATTATTGAGTATAAGAGAGAACTAACATTGTAGGTATATTAATTAAAGACTTCGATTTATTATGCAAGTACCTACTAAAAACTACATAAGCAATATGTATTTGATTTACGTTTCATTTTATTTTAATTGTCCAATAGGATAAATCAAGAACGTAAGACTGACAGTAATTTGGGTGCAAAAAATTGATCTTACCGCAATCTTCTTTATAATATCCCTAGGATAATATGCCAGTGGCGCAATATAGGTACACATTCTGACACTATTGTACAATATTCTCTCTAATCTAAACCTGCCGCAGTATCCACATTAAAAAACAAATTCAATTATTTATCCAATCATGGACTTCCACTCCGATCTGCTGAACGTACAACACTATCCAACCCTATCCATAACACAGAATTTCTCAGCTCGTCGTTCGTCGTAGTACAATTAGCAAGACAATGGAATAGCCTAAGTCCGTATATTGCGTAATATAACACATAATATGTATTGTCAAAAAAATCTAAAGAAGGAATATTTATCCGTAAACACCTTATCCCAATGTCCTTTCCTAACCATTTTCTTGCTATGAAAATTATTATTTAATCTTATTGTTTTATTACGTATAATATTACGTTTTATTAGGTACATCTATGTAATGAATTAATTTTAATACTTTTTACTCATCATTAACCCAAGGGGATATAGTGGGGTTTTATGAATTCGCAATTCGCAAAAAGTTATTTTTTTCGAATATTTATTTAATTGCATATACGCAAACATTGGTTATTTTTTATTGCAGATTTTAACTAGTATTCTAAGATTGTATTCAGAGTTTCAACACAATGTATCAGTGAGTGTGAATGCTGTGTACTTTTTTTTTTAACATGTCCACGTAGGGGACACCAGCTGTTAGGATTTGGGTCCATTTTACTCTTCCGAAGAAGCGCACTACGTAGCGTTGGGAGGGGTTTGCAATCTAGAAAAGAGTTTATTAATTCGGATTTTAAAAAGACCCGGGTTGTACGGAGGTGGAAACACAGAATTCGGAAGATCGTTCCACAGTCGGGCTGCTGTATTAATAAAGGAGTTCGCGAAGCGACTTGTTCGTATATGTTGAAGGTCCAATGCGTATGGGTGCTGCGATTGAGTAAAGCGAGTGACTCTGTTGCGAGTGGGTGGAGGAGGGACCAAAGATGCAAGTTCTTCTGAGCAATTCCCGTGGTAGTATCTATAGAATAAACTTAAAATACCGACTCTGCGTCTGTGTTCTAGTGATTGCAATCCATCAGTCAGTGATGGATCATCAATCAAACGTATAGCACGCCTTTGGACAGCGTCGAGGGTATTCAGTAGGTATTGGGGGGCGCCACTCCAGAGGTGACTACCATATTCAATAATTGGACGTATTTGCGCTTTGTAGAGTATACAGATCTGGGTCTTAGTAAAATATCTACGCGCTCTATATAGTACGCTCAATTTTTTGGAGGCTAGTTTCACCTTAGCTTCGATGGAGCCCTTGTAGTGTAATTGGTACCCTTGGAGCCCTTGTAGTGTAATTGGTACCCTTGGAGCCCTTGCAGTGTAATTGGTACCCTTGGAGCCCTTGTAGTGTAATTGGTACCCTTGGAGCCCTTGTAGTGCATACACACTCTTTGACGTGTGCTATGCACGGCGTGTTTATTCTACTTGATCAATTATAGACTAAAGTATTCATTCGATTCTTATCAATTTTGGCAGATTTGTGTATCTTATACTCGCTTAGACCATATTAAATTATAAAGGAGATAGGGCGGGCAAGTCTGGTCCAACCGGCGAAATCAAAACCCTCACGATTATCCATATCATGGATATAATTATTAGGTATATGGAGTTCTATAATATCTTTAGATGTCATAGAACTCCATATAATAATTATATCCATGATATGGGTAATCGTGAGGGTTTTGATTTCGCCGGATAGACCAGACTTGCCCCCCTGATCAGTACCTTCCATTTCTTTTACTGTCAATTTTGTACCTAAAAAATTGATATAACTATTTTTTTCAAATTGCTAAAAAAACACAACACTGTCATAAAACGGCATTGAATAATTTATTATTAAGTTTTTTAATAAAATATTGAAAATCGAAAATAATTTAATAAAATCATTAGGTAGGTTCTTGATAATTTTACATACAAAATTTGAATACATTGTGGAGTGACTCGGTAGTGAGGAGTAAAGCATTGGCCACCACCCTCTCGTTTTTATATAATATAACACCCTGGAGGGTTTAATGTTTTCAAAGTATAAAAACATAGTATATTATTAATAAGGTACTATGTACAACAGCAATATGAATAATCTGGTTGGTTGGAACCAATTGCCTGATAGCAATAATCTCGCCAGTTTGCTTACTTTATAAAATATTCATAAAGATAATGCATAATAATTTATATTCTACCTAAATAGTCGTAGCCAATGTCAGAAATTCCTAATGATATGAATATGAGGGTCCTCTTCCAATTGTATTATAGTGGGTAGGCAGCGAGGATAGAGACATATAGTAACCGGATCCCGTCCCTTATTATTATAACAATATTATCCATTTTTATTGTATTTTTATTGTTAATGTTTGTTATTGTTGTAATGACTGAACCAAAGATGCGGGTTGATGACGGAGGCTGTATCACGCTGGACCAGTTGTAAAGAACTATCTTCGTCTTGAATAAAATATTTTACGAATTTGAAAATAATTTAATAAATTCATTTACAGTGGGAAAAGGTGTGCGGATGTGCGTTCCCAAAAGAGGAATCAAGACACATGCGCGATTACCCACACACCAGTCTCGAGAAACACTTATATAAGCTGGTGCTTCATAGCAAAAAAGACAATTAAATCTGCAGGACAAGTCCCGTTCTATTGCGGTAACCCATATCATGATGGTAACCTATGTTTCAAGAGAATTGTAAATAGAAAATTAATAAAAAACAATATGTAAATGGAGGGTTTTCATTCCGCCGTTTGACCGGACATTTTTTCGGTTATCAAAACGTGCATTTTGAAACGCAATTGCGGTTATTAAACAATTATTATTTCATTAGATTTTCACTCCTCACTACCCCAAGGGGATATGGTGAGAAGTAATGAATTCAAAATTTTAAAGGTTATTTTTTTATTGCAGATTATCAACTAGTATCATTCTGAGATTGTATTCTGAAAGTTTCATCACAACGTATATGCGTGTATGCAGTAGCGGAATTGCTTATAGAAGCCAAAAATCTTGGCTTGCCTATGAATATTATGTTGAGAAATTCAAGACAATATTCATAGACAATATTCAATTATTTATTTTTTTGTGTTAAAACCATACTACAAGATTAGAAAATTAAACCGTTTTTTTCATACAATGCTTGATAGGGCCACAAATGTAAATATCATTTTGGCAGGTGATTTTAAAATATTTTCATGGCTACTCAAATGAACGACGGTGCTAAAAAAACATTAAATTTTCGACATTTCCCAATTTTCTTTCCGGGTTTGCCTAGTCAGAAGGTTCTAGGCACGCCCGTGCGTGTATGTTATGTACCTACTATTTACAGCGTGTTTAGGTAATCTGCTATATCAATTATAGATTAAAGTACCTACTCTTACGATTATTTTCAAATTGTACAAATTTGTATACCTACCATATACTCGCTTAGACCCCATTAGATTTTGAAGGATTTCTAATCAGTGCACATTTTGGTCCTTTCTAAGGAATTACTTTTTTGTTTTTTTCGATAAAAGGAATAAGAAAAAGCTTTTCTTTTTGTATAGCTGTCGCCAAATAAATTGAACTTTTAGCCGAGAAGAGGGGCGATTTGCACGTTAACCAACGAAGCAAAATGACACAAATTTGCGCTCCACGCAACCGGAAGTTCGTTTAAAATGTTTGGCGAAAATTATAAGCCACTTAAATGATTTTTAAGTGACTTACAAAGAGACATTAAAAATCACCCCTTTTTCCTTACGCCCATTTTTCATCACTTAATAAAAAATGCAAAACGGCTAAATAACCTATTAGGTACCTACTGATTTTAATAGGAGTCAAATCTCAAAGTTTATATCACAAATAGTTTCCGAGATTTTTGTATACTCTGAAAAACGTTCAACCCCGTAGAAGCGGAATTTCCAAATATTCTTACTTAGAGGAGTTACAAAATTTCACTTCTCCACGATAAGCCGTTTGAGCTGTGTTGATGAGTGAGTATGTCAGACAGTCAATCAGTCAGTCAGGACACTTTCCTTTATATACATAGATAACGATTTTTTTATTGAAATTAATATAAAAACATTTAAATAATTAAATTCTACTATTACAACTGCCACCACGAAACTGCAAAATAATATTATATATTTTTGTTGTTTGTAAATTTATACTTCAACAGACACGATTGCAACTATGTATATGTGCTCGCAGACAGAACCATCTTGAATTTTTTTCTAGTGAAACAGGGAAAACTAGAGCATAGTTAAAAATCATCATACCGAAGAAAAATACAACTGCAGCACATAAATTACTGTCATATAGGGGAATATTATTTTACAATGACCTGCCCACTTCCATTAGAGAAATAAAAATACAACTGCAGCACAGAAATTACTGTCATATAGGGGAATATTATTTTACAATGACCTGCCCACTTCCATTAGAGAAATAAAAATACAACTGCAGCACAGAAATTACTGTCATATAGGGGAATATTATTTTACAATGACCTGCCCACTTCCATTAGAGAAATAAAAATACAACTGCAGCACAGAAATTACTGTCATATAGGGGAATATTATTTTACAATGACCTGCCCACTTCCATTAGAGAAATAAAAATACAACTGCAGCACAGAAATTACTGTCATATAGGGGAATATTATTTTACAATGACCTGCCCACTTCCATTAGAGAAATAAAAATACAACTGCAGCACAGAAATTACTGTCATATAGGGGAATATTATTTTACAATGACCTGCCCACTTCCATTAGAGAAATAAAAGATATAAATAAATTTAAAATAGCATTAAAAGGGCATATTTTTGAATTTTTCTTCTGTATGTAATTTAGTTTTAACTCTATCGAGAGAGTATCAATACTGTAATTTTGTTTTAATGTATTGTCACTAAGTCTAAATATTGTGCAATACTCTAATAAAAAAAAATAAAAATAAATCTTTTGTTTATAATGATTCCAATCAAAGGTTGCGAATCCCTTCAGAAAGTGTATATTATAAAAATGTTTTTATAATAAAGTGTTTAAGAAACCCAACAGGTGAGTCCGTCTCGAAGTGAGAAATAAACCTTTTTTATTTATTTATTTTTCTTGATACCTACCTCATTTGATATTCATACAGGTTCTATTATAACATTATTAAGTGTATCTTTGAGAGCAAAATAAACATCGCAGTGGTATAATATGTATTTATTATCATTATAATTTATTGATATCCTGACATTAAATATTATAACCATACCATACCATCACGCCATTCCCCTATTTGATCGACATTATTAAGCCAAGATGCGTGTACGAAGGAACATTTTGTATGGCGTAGTGGACTTTTTGCATGCTAATAACACCAACTAGAGGCCTCGAAGCATATATGTTCCCATACATGGATTTACTCATAATTCGGAGTAGAACATTTTATGTGAGTTTTGTGTGTATGTCTGTGTGTCTGTGTGTGTGTGTGTCTGTGTGCCCCCCCCCTTATAACTTTTGATCCGCTCAATTTACAGAGCCCAAAATTTCAGAATATATAAACAATTATAGGCCTACAAAACTTTACTTATATACTTTTATATTTAAGAATTTTGAATTTTATTTCAGTCAGGGGTTATCAACTTTTGAAATTTTGGTTTATTTTTCCATATATCTCAGAAACCATTAAAGCTAGAACACTGAAAATTGGTACGAACATAGTAAAATACAAAAACTTAAATTACTTTTTTCAAAAAATTTCCAGGGTTTCTCAAACATTTTTTATTAAGAAAAATATTTTTTTTATGATAAATTTATGAGCTTAACTGCCTATATTTCCAAATATTTAAAAATATCGAAGAAAGCTGAAACATCCCAACTAGATAATTTAATATTCTATGAAATATATTAGTATTGTACAAGTAAATCTCAATTTTTTTAACAATTTTTATAAAAATTTAATTGAGTGACGACATCATTTCATACAATCTGTATGGTAGTCGCCTATACACAATATGTAAGAAAACTTGATACTTAAATCTCCTAACATACATACATACCATCATGTTTTTCATATTCTGTGTAGGAAAAACAGACTGACCTCCATACTATCCTATCCTGACAAACATACCTACATGTACTATATAGAAAATAAAATATCTTCAAATGTTTATTAATTTGTGTTGTTTATAGTTTGGTACGTATTCTTTGATAATGCATACTGTCGCCATCGACAGTTGGATCTCGTGTGTTACATGCAACTAGTAATAATTTTATTCAGTCTGTGAGCAGGAGGGTGCAATGCTACACAAACCATATATTTTTTTTTTTTCATGCTTTCTCTTACATGGGTTAAACTTTTATTTTGTTTTACAAAAAATACATAATAAAGTGATGAGTGTATTTAGCAGTGTTAGTATTGTTTTAATCACCGTCAAACTAGGCAAGGCCTGTACATAATATAGTGATGAGTGTAGTTAGCAGTGTTGGTATTGTTTTATTCACCGTCAAACTAGGCAAGGCCTGTACATAATATAGTGATGAGTGTAGTTAGCAGTGTTGGTATTGTTTTATTCACCGTCAAACTAGGCAAGGCCTGTACATAATATAGTGATGAGTGTAGTTAGCAGTGTTGGTATTGTTTTATTCACCGTCAAACTAGGCAAGGCCTGTACATAATATAGTGATGAGTGTAGTTAGCAGTGTTGGTATTGTTTTAATCACCGTCAAACTAGGCAAGGCCTGTACATAATATAGTGATGAGTGTAGTTAGCAGTGTTGGTATTGTTTTAATCACCGTCAAACTAGGCAAGGCCTGTACATAATATAGTGATGAGTGTAGTTAGCAGTGTTGGTATTGTTTTAATCAACGTCAAACTAGGCAAGGCCTGTACATAATATAGTGATGAGTGTAGTTAGCAGTGTTGGTATTGTTTTATTCACCGTCAAACTAGGCAAGGCCTGTACATAATATAGTGATGAGTGTAGTTAGCAGTGTTGGTATTGTTTTAATCACCGTCAAACTAGGCAAGGCCTGTACATAATATAGTGATGAGTGTAGTTAGCAGTGTTGGTATTGTTTTAATCATCGTCAAACTAGGCAAGGCCTGTACATAATATAGTGATGAGTGTAGTTAGCAGTGTTGGTATTGTTTTAATCACCGTCAAACTAGGCAAGGCCTGTACATAATATAGTGATGAGTGTAGTTAGCAGTGTTGGTATTGTTTTAATCACCGTCAAACTAGGCAAGGCCTGTACATAATATAGTGATGAGTGTAGTTAGCAGTGTTGGTATTGTTTTAATCACCGTCAAACTAGGCAAGGCCTGTACATAATATAGTGATGAGTGTAGTTAGCAGTGTTGGTATTGTTTTAATCACCGTCAAACTAGGCAAGGCCTGTACATAATATAGTGATGAGTGTAGTTAGCAGTGTTGGTATTGTTTTAATCAACGTCAAACTAGGCAAGGCCTGTACATAATATAGTGATGAGTGTAGTTAGCAGTGTTGGTATTGTTTTATTCACCGTCAAACTAGGCAAGGCCTGTACATAATATAGTGATGAGTGTAGTTAGCAGTGTTGGTATTGTTTTAATCACCGTCAAACTAGGCAAGGCCTGTACATAATATAGTGATGAGTGTAGTTAGCAGTGTTGGTATTGTTTTAATCACCGCCAAACTAGGCAAGGCCTGTACATAATATAGTGATGAGTGTAGTTAGCAGTGTTGGTATTGTTTTAATCACCGCCAAACTAGGCAAGGCCTGTACATAATATAGTGATGAGTGTAGTTAGCAGTGTTGGTATTGTTTTAATCACCGCCAAACTAGGCAAGGCCTGTACATAATATAGTGATGAGTGTAGTTAGCAGTGTTGGTATTGTTTTAATCAACGTCAAACTAGGCAAGGCCTGTACATAATATAGTGATGAGTGTAGTTAGCAGTGTTGGTATTGTTTTATTCACCGTCAAACTAGGCAAGGCCTGTACATAATATAGTGATGAGTGTAGTTAGCAGTGTTGGTATTGTTTTAATCACCGTCAAACTAGGCAAGGCCTGTACATAATATAGTGATGAGTGTAGTTAGCAGTGTTGGTATTGTTTTAATCACCGCCAAACTAGGCAAGGCCTGTACATAATATAGTGATGAGTGTAGTTAGCAGTGTTGGTATTGTTTTAATCACCGCCAAACTAGGCAAGGCCTGTACATAATATAGTGATGAGTGTAGTTAGCAGTGTTGGTATTGTTTTAATCACCGTCAAACTAGGCAAGGCCTGTGTAATGACGGCTATTTCATATATTGAATATTTTTTTTATAAAATGTAGCATAAAATCATAAATGTAATATAGATATAACGTAAATGTAATATAATATAGATATAATATAAGCATTTTTTTTCTCTCTTTATATATAATATTATGTATGTTTGTATCTAAATATGTATGTTATTGTAAATAGATTAGTGCCTAGATTAAGATGTATGTATATAAATAGATTAGATAGTTTGTAGATTTGTGAAATGTGACTCACTTCAAAGCACGAGAAAACTCTTTTTGAAGTTGAGTCATAAAAAAAAAACAAAATTATAATGTATCTTTTTAAAAATTGTATATATTGTTGTATTGTGTATTTTTCTTTGTTATTTTAAATAATAATAATAATAATAACATAATATATGATATTAACATAACATAAATGTAATATTATAAAAAATATAATATAAATACATAGCTATAAATATTCAACTCCCGAAATATAACAGAAAAATTTCCATTATTTCATTTGCTTTAATCTCAGTATGCCCTCCATCACACGACAGGTTACAGAAACTCATGCCAGTAATAAGTTTATAATTATGATTTTGTTTAAAAGATGTTCTGTTATATCCTTTTTAAATTTATTTTTATTTTTTATTTCCTTAAGTTCCAACGGAAGCCGATTGAATGCTGTCGGTGCTCTAAAAGCAAATTGATGTTGGGCCATGTATGTATATATTGGTATTGACATTTTGGTTTTCTCGAACTAGGTATGATTTACTGAAAAGGGCTTCAATGTTGTTACATACAAAACATCCCGCCATGCTTTTTATCAGGGAGGCAAAGAAAAGTGAACCCCAAATTGTTCCACCATGACACGCATCTATCGAGACATTGAGAAAATATACGAAAAAGAAGGATGCCATCGATGCAATGAAAGTAAACATATTGACGTGGTTTGGTAACATAGGAAGAATGAAAGAAGAACGTCTGACAGGAATATAAGTTGAAGTTGGAATCGTCCAAGAAAAGGATGACACGACTTTGTGAGCGTTATCCTGAAATAATTACCTACTTAAATGAGATTATCTTTAATAATAAAAAATAAAGTAGTCGGACATGTAGGAGACTATGCATGAATGCAGATGAGGTAAAGATAGATAAGTACCTATGGTAATTATTCGGTTCTCTCTGCCTTCCCAATTACAGACATGGCTTGATGGCATGTATACAAACATCTTTAGCAATTTTATAAAAATTTAATCTACACATTGAAAATTGAATCCACTCTAATTTAATTTTTAAAGAAGCACTAAGTACAAAGCCAGCCAGATACGACGTAATGGTATGTATATAAAAAAATTAGTTATTATTGATACTTTCAGGGTAGAATAGTAAGGGCGCAGTGGCAAAACAGAAAAGATTCAGATACTCTGACATAAGTACCAACGTTTGATTTAAAAATGCACATCATGGTTAAGTTGGTATGATTGCATTATGCGTTAAATAGAGGATTTTGTCTACAATGAAGAATTTTTTTCTTCTTTTCTAAATTTTGCAAAAGTTCTCTCTGATAAATCTGCACAAATCGTTAAAAAATAAGTGAGTCTTGTTTAAAATAACTATAAAAGACATAATGTATTATTCTGTAATTATATATAAAACTCAGGCAGCGTTATTTATAAACGTGGTTGAACCCTACGTTGATCACTATTCATATTCATAAACATGGACCAAGAGTTGTACTGTGAATCAAATGTCAAATTAAACTCAAATGTCAAATTGAACCGGCGACGTAGGTAGTTTAACACTGATTTAACTTGACATTTCACATCATTGAAGTAGTTATAAGTAGTATCTAGTCATAATAATAATGATAGGTTTTTGAACGTAAAATATGAGAAAAACATATTAAAAGCGATTTAATCCATTTGAATTATTGATTTACGTTGAATTCAAACAAAAATATGCTGTTATGTGATCATTACAACCAACAAAAATAATTTCGGTGCTGTCGTATAAAAAAGAGCTCCTAATCGAGTTCAACTGAACTGCGGTTCAAATATTTTTATAAATAAGGTTTTAATTGAACGTGGAATAAGACTTTGAACCGGGATCAATTGAACCGTGATTCAACCATGGTTCAAGGTTTTATTATAAATAATTCTGAGATTCTTTTATTTTACAATTTCTTATTTTAGTTTTAAATATGAGATTCATCATGATCATCATCATCATTGGCTCTACAGCCCGTTGTGGGCCTTGGCCTCCTTCAGAATCCGTCGCCATTCCTCCCTGCACTCCGCGGCTCTCTTCCAGTTGGTAAGGCCCAGCGCTCGTACATCAGCCTCCACATCGTCCAGCCATCTCATTTTTGGTCTGCCTCTGCTTCTTCTTCCGTCTGGTGTGGTATTTAAAACCTTATTGGGAGTACGATCATCACTTATCCTGTGGACATGGCCCAACCATTGCAGTCTTCTTATTTTAATGAACTGTACAATGTTAGGTTCGCCATACAGTGCCTCTAATTCGTGATTGAATCGTCTCCTGCACACTCCATTTTCGTTAACAGGACCAAATATCTTTCTGAGGACTTTCCTTTCAAATATCAAAAGTGTATTTTCATCTCTTTTGGTCATTACCCAGCATTCGGCGCCATATGCAATGACTGGACGAAGAGCGTTTTATAAAAGGTTGTTTTGGTTTTTCTACCAAGCAATTTGGACCTCAGATGCTTATACAACCCATAATAACATATGTTTGCTGTTCATAGCCGTGCTCTAATTTCGGTACTGTAGTTATCGTATGACAAAGAGAGGAGTGGAGGTCTCTTAGCAACCGGGTTGTCAACAAGTTTGTGTTTATATTCGCTCTGAAAAAAATATTGTTTTTTTACTAAAATATAAGTTTATTTTATATTTATTGTGCACTAATTTCATTATTGTGAGTTTTAGTTTGTATCCGTTCATTATCCATGAATATGGATTTGGATATTCCACCTGATCCGGGACCAAGTCTAAGTGTTAAAAAATCTGACATGTCAACGCCACCTAAACAAAACAACAAGAGACCTAACACAAATAATTCTGACATTATCCATCCGTCTAAAGCTCCAAATTTAAATAGTTCTCCGGAAAAATTGTACAATACTCATAGTGAAATTGAAATCCAATACCTGGAAAATTCGCCTGGGCCTTACATTGTTTTCATTCAAGATATTGACTCTAGCAAGAATATTCACCCAATGAAAATTGGTAATATCCTTATTAAACATAACATTAAAAATATTTCTCCGGGTGGAGTAAAATCAGAAGGGAGAAATAAAATCTCAATTACTTTCAAAGATGCTAAGAGTGCGAATCAATTCACGACAGCCATTTTTTTAAAAATAAATAATTTAAAGGCATATATACCTAGATTTAAAGTGACAAAAATGGGTTTGATTCGTGGTATTTCAACAGACTTTTCGATTGACGATATTATAGAAAATTGTGCAGTACCAAACCATATTGGGAAGATTTTAAAAGCAAGACGCCTCAATTTTAAAGATAAATCATCAGGAGAAACAATGTGGAAACCATCTCAATCCGTTGTCTTTACGTTTGAAGGACAAAATCTCCCAGAGTATGTTTACTTTTTTTATAACTCTTTGAAAGTTGAAACTTATGTATTTCCAACCATCCAATGTTATCGCTGTTGTCGCTTTGGTCACATGAAGATTCAGTGTCATTCTATAACTCGCTGCTTCAAATGTGGAGATAGTCACCTTGGTGAAGTTTGCCAAGTGGTGGACTTTTTAAAGTGTATAAACTGTTCAGGATCTCATTCAGCTACAAGCCCAATGTGCCCGGAATTCACTCGGCAAAAAAATATTAAACATTCAATGGCTACAAAAAATATATCATATCTGCAAGCATCTCAACTCTTCCCATCTTCTGTGAAAAGCTATTCTGAAGTGACTAATAACCAATTGAACAATAAACAAAGTTTTAAAAAAACAATACACACTAAAATGTCTTCGGAAACTCAAAAACAGACAATTCCTCATATTAATATTAAAGAAATAAACAAGTGCATGTCGTATTCAAATGGTGAAGCTAGCCATCCTACAAATGGATGCGCTGTTTTAAGCCAGTCAACTACTTCTGCATCTAATGAAGTCCAAGAAAATATTTTCCAAGATGATGCCCATTCTGTTGTATATTTAATTACGCAAATTCTTATTAGTTTAATTTCCAACTCAAATTTTAATTTACCGTCCAACGTTGCCAATCTTATCCCGCTTTTAAATTCTTTTTTAAAAAATGGTTCAAAATCACAAAACCCATAATCCTTTAAACATTTTACAGTGGAACTGTAGAAGCGCATGTTAAGTGACTTTCGTTTATTTGATACTGTTCATAGTGTATGTCTTGTTTATATTTAAGTTTGAGTGTTCTGTGAATACAAATTATTGTGTGAATTGCCTAATAAAATAAAAAAAAAATAAAAAAAAAGAGAGGAGTGGGGCGGCCGCAGCTGCGGTGGAGGGACGATAAAACAAGATATGCTGGCACATCCTGGATGCACAACTGCACAGGACAGGACGACGTGGAGTCAAATGGAGGAGGCCTTCGTTCAGGAGTGGACGGAAATAGGCTGAAGAAGAAGAAGAAAGAAGAAGAGTTATTATCGTGGGTGATTTCAGTGTCCAAGTATTTGAAGGAGTTGACGCTTTCTATGTGGTGTGACCATATGTTTAATGGTGGATGTGTGTGGTTTGCCTGTGACTTGCTTGCCAGCATGTATTTGGTTTTGGATAAAATAAATATGAGATTAGAGGAACTTAATTTGGCGATATTGCAAAACTATTCAGTTCAATTGACTAATTCACAGTGTATCAACATTATTACCAAGTGCACTTTTATGTGAAACGTACTCTATATTGAAATTAAGCGCCCAACACACATATCACCTCAAATCATTCATGTTAAAAATAATATAACACTGTATTCAATATTTAAATTACTTTAAATTATCTCTCGTGTCAGAACCGAGTGTGTTTGTTCGTAAGACATTTTCTTTATAATAAATTGTTAAGCATATTATTCTTCGCTCACATCTTCATCTTGGGCCAATGTAAACAATGAACAACCAAAAAGTGTTAATGAGCCAGACGATATTGAACTTTATCACTGTTGCACCTAAAGTCGGTTTTCCCTTACCCGTGGCATTTGTTTGAATTTGACAAATTTCCATGTCTTGCTTGACCAGAGGCGATCTCATATGAACCTATACAAAGTATGTAATATTCTTTCAGAATCCAATATGTTAGTGATATAAGTAACCATCAACTACAGGCTCATTAAAAAGTATATATATATACTCTTTTAATCGAATATTTTTATTATTGCATATGCGCAAACATTGGATTTTTTTCCCTGTCGGGAGTCAAAGATATTTTTTAACAGATTTTTAATTATCTCAATAGAGACGAAGTTGGAATATTTATTGTAGGAGAACCGGGAAATCAAGGCACCTACAGGGCTTACGACCTGTCATCGGCTGGTTTACGTGATCACTTTATGCGCTTGCGCAACGTTCACCAATTATGCCTTTTAATGAGATCCCTATCAATTCAACTTTGAAAGTTCTTTATATTGTAATACTGAAATTCTTTTCGCTTGAAAATAAGGAATTTTTACTACAGCCATCTATGGGTGAAATTATGAACAATAATCTTATTATTTTTTTTATTTATTTTGTTGGAACGCCATCTAATGAGAGAATTGATTTTTGTAGCGTTATGCCACATTTTAAATCATTTTAATTTTCACAATTCAATTTGTCTAAACCAATTTTTTTTTTTCATATTTTCATATATCAGCTAGACTATGGAATGGCCTAAGTGATGAAGTAACGTCATCTCAATCCATTCAAATATTTAAAGGTAAACTAAAAAAACTTTATTTGTCAAATAGTTCCTGAATTCCTTCTATATCCTTCCGTAACCTCCTTTTCCTCATTGCTATGATAAGTGTTATTTTTATTGTTCTTTTTTTTAACTCTCTTTTCATTTTTTTTTCTCATTGTATTTTTTTTTGCTCCTTTATTTAATTTTTTTATCAATTTATTTCTCACCAAATAAGTATTGTACCAATTTAACTTAGAGACTTCACGTTGCTCGGGTTGGTTGGAAGAAATTGCATTATGGCAATAAACCTGCCTTTGTACACATGTACATTAATTATATAAATAAATATTTAAAAACTCTCTTTTAAAAGCATGATGGATACAATGGATTAAACATTTTTTTTTTTAATTTAATTCAGGTACACTTGCCCACATATAGGCTAAGCTTTGTGGGATTTTTGGTTTGTGTAAAAAATGTATATATGTATGTATGTTTTTTTGTAACTTTGTGTGGTTTTCAAAAAAGTGAATTATGGTTATTTCCTGTATCGATAGCTGATAGCAGGTATAGACAGGTGATCTATTGCTACATTTCCTGTATCGATAGCTGATAGCAGGTATAGACAGGTGATCTATTGCTACATTTCCTGTATCGATAGCTGATAGCAGGTATAGACAGGTGATCTATTGCTACATTTCCTGTATCGATAGCTGATAGCAGGTATAGACAGGTGATCTATTGCTACATTTCCTGTATCGATAGCTGATAGCAGGTATAGACAGGTGATCTATTGCTACATTTCCTGTATCGATAGCTGATAGCAGGTATAGACAGGTGATCTATTGCTACATTTGTTTACTCCTCACCTATTATTTTTTTATTTTATTAAAGCTTAATGCATTTGTTTCTTTATGTGAACTATTTTATACTATTTTTTTTGTCGGCCTTCGTGGCTCAGTTGGTATCTGGCTGCTGATCCAAGGTTCCCGGGTTCGATTCCCGGTGAAGACACAGTTATTAATTGTGTTTTCAGTATGGATCTGTGAGTTGCTCGAGAAACTACATAAAATATAATAAAATATGTACTATTTGTAAAGTGTCTGTTTTTTTTGTATATTTTTGTGTTTTATTATTCGAACAGACTAAACTCCTAATACCTAGACTCAAGACAACTTTTGGACAAAGAAATTTCCTGTATTTTTGAGTCAAATTATACAACAAACTACCTTTAACACTTAGACAAAACAGTAACTTGAAAATATTTAAGCGACACATTAAAATTTGGATAAAAAAAGGGCAGAGACTATATTAAAAATAAATTAATCACCTGAACTCTGAAAATACTCCCATAGTTATTAGCCAAAACTGAAAACTAATAAGATATCTATACACTGTCTCAGAACAGGTTTTACCTAGTGAGGCAGTTTATGATAATAGTAACATATCTGGTAACTATTATGTAACATAATGTAAGTTAAATATATTATTATGCATTTAAAAATTTTGCTACTAGATATAAGGAAAAAAGTGCATTTTATATAAATAATTAAATATATATAAAAAAATATTTTTATTAGTATTTTAATAGCTTTTTTATTATAGTTTTATTTATTTACATTTTTTAAACAATAAGTATTCTTGCACTAAACTGCAAAAGCAGTTTAACAGTGCTAGCTCTCTCGTACACTTATATAAATTTGATAATGTAACAAAAAATAATTATAAACAAACAAAAATTAAAAACTAGCAATACAATATAACAATAATTAAAACCATTAACACAATGTAACAGCAAAGAAAACATACAAACTTATATAATTATATAAAATTCTTTTAACATTTTTTTAATTTTTTTTTTGTTTTTAATTTGTATATTTGAATATTTTGGCAGTTTGTTAAATAGTTTCGGAATTATCGTTGTCAAAGTCAGTAAGTCTTTCGTTATTTGTCTAGTTGTATATTTGTGAGTGATCTTTAATTTAAATCGTTTATTGATTTAATTGCTTCATTTATTGTATAAATTCATAAATAAATAAACTATTTGTACCAAAAATTGGTTAAATAAATTAATTATGTAGATAACTACCTACCCTACCTACTTATTTGTTTTGTGATTTAGTGTGATGGTATCTTTGAAAATAAATTAGAGATTTGGTGTGATATTTTTGATATAAATGTAATGATACTTCATGATCCCCGTGTGGTTAAATCCGTTGACAAACGTGCTGCTTCTTCGAGTACAATAATGAAACTAATTCATATTATTATGGTAGGTACACAAACACTAAGAAATACCCAGTAGATACATACCTACCTACCTACCTACATACATGATAAATCGATGCGTTTATTCAAAAACGCCCCATCTCCATTATTTTTCTCTCCGTGTAAATAAATTATTATTATTAAAATATATTTTATAATTACACGTTGCCATAATCGCCATTGTAAAGAAACAATATTTTAATTTTGATTGTTTGTAAAGAACAATAAATTATAAAATTATTATACGTCTAACTGCACCTTAATTGTGTAATGAATCATCTTGTTGAAACGTAGAGATAACTAATGTCTTAATTATATAATATTAGAACAATACACGTTGGGTTATGGCTGACGAGTCACTCCTCATCTCTATGTGGATGGAATTCCCACTTATCAGTCGTTGCTCAACTTATTTATTTAATTACATATTTAACATCCTTTTTTAATAATATTACAAATAAATTTATAAAATACATAATGATATAATTTGGTAAAATTGTTGCATTACCTCATCAAAAAGATTATACTTACATATTCCACATTGCGGGGTAACCAGCGACAGGTATTCGAAGGGGCATTACATTCGCGCCTCAGCATCGTCACACTAAAACTAGACACTACACTTCATTCAGAATGGGTGGTCTACATTATTGCAGAACTATATAAATGTTATTTTTCCCTTTATTTTCGATTACCCGACTCATGCGGAACACCCGAAACAATGATACCTAATATATAATAGTGGAAGCACTATTCTATGCCGGTGTATCGAAGATATGCCGGTGTATACATGAAGTCAGTTATGTTTTTTACACATATGATAATCAAATTGAATCGAATTTTCATATTAGGTACACACCCAACACATAAAAAGTATGCATATCTACATGAAAATTATTTCTTATGATATTTATTCTTCCCTGGACAGGAAATGGTGCATAACATTGCAATTTAGGAATAAAATCACCATTTGCACAGGGTGTACGGAATTCGTAAATAAATAAATAAATAAATACCTATTGGTATATTATTTGTATGTACAAATAAAAATAATTAATTAAATTCTTGCTATCGTGAAGTCGAACCTTTAGGCATGTTAACCCTTTAGACGCGAGACGTACAATTCATCCACCAACGAGACATCAGGGGTCAAGTTAAATAAGTCAAAATTTGATATGTGTTTATTTACTGACTTATCTCCTTTAACATTTTGACAACCGACCCGGTAATTTGACAACGAACCGAGCATAACTCCCCTCTCACGCACACGTTCACTTCACCGTCTCAAAAGCGAGACAAAACATACAAAGTTCATTTTTCCGTAACAATTCTCTTCTGTCAGACGTCACTGCGGGGGTTAACACGGTAGGAAAATGAAAAACCCGATTGACAAAGAGAGCTTTGTCTCTTTCGCACCAGTGTGAAATGAATAAAGATGGAACGAGACGAGAGATTTTTGTTGAGGTCGCTTTAGACGGATTCATCTCGTATTATGATTGAAGAGATTTAATTCGAAATTTAAATTGTGTTGTTAGATGTAATGACTTTGGGAAATGAGCCAATTTTGAAATATGAATAATTTATATACACAATGCCACCATGCTTTGTCGATATATACATTCATGGGGTTGACAGTGAGATCTCTATTTAATTTTGTTTCAAGTCTCGAACAACTAACATTTACCTACCAACTATGTTAAATACTAATTTAACACACATCCAATAACAAGTTGCCACATTCCAGAGATGATTTTAATCACCTCACAAATCCAGAAAAAAACAATGTTAAACTGTGTCTCCACCGGAAATCGAATCGAGGACCATAGACCAGGAATCAATAAAGACTAGTGATGGCCGACCGCCGTGGCAAAGTTGGTAAGCCGTTCGGTTTCTGTGCGGGCGTCCTGGGATCGATTCCCAGCAGAAGAAAAATTTATTTCTCACGCAAATATTGCTTCTCTGGGCTGGAAACACTGGTTAGTTGGAAGAAATTGCCATACGGCAATAAACTCGCCATTTGCGCAGGGTGCAAGGAAGTGTTCATTATTATTATTATTATAATCGTTCAGGGGGGCAAGTCTGGTGAATCGTCAATAAATATCTTATCAATAAAAAATAAATAAAAAATGATGTGAATATGTTCTTGGAACAAGTAAAATGCATGCCTATATTTACATTAGGTACCTAAATTAATGATCTTCATACCATTACGGCATAACTTTCCCATTATGTGGGGTAACCAGCGACAGGTACCAACGCGGATACACTTCAACTAATAAAAATGCAATACATTCAGAATGGGTGGTGAACCTCATTGCTGAACTATGTAAGACTTAATAAGGATCTTACTGGCCACCTGAAAACGATGATTATAGAGAAGAGTGGAACCACTATTCTAAGCCGGTGCCTCACATCAATCGAATTATATAACAATATAATACAAGCATAATATAACGTCTATATCGTTGAATTAAATAAAGCTCTTTTATTGACCTCAATTTAATATTCCTGGAATCAAATTAGCATTCAGGTACTGCCTCATAATGCAGGCGCCATTTTTTTATATTCCACAGGTTTATACTTACTTATGTTCATACATCGTCCATACTAATTGAGTGTCATAATTTACATTTAATCAAAAAGAGTGTATTTGAATAACAAACGATAATAATAATAATCAATTTAGATATTATTTATTACTAGTTGCATGTAACACATGAGATCCAGCTGTCGTTGGCGATAGTATGTATGCGTAATTGAAGAATACCTACGTACCAAACTACTAATAACACTTAAACACAAATTATTAAATGTTTTACGATTTTGTTTCTATATAAAACATGTAGGTATATATGTGCTGACGAAGAAAATATACAGAGCGGAAAGGAATGGAATGAGAGGTCGGGGACGCCCAAGAAAGGGATGGCACGACCATGTGAACGAAATTTTGAAAGACGGAAATGTTAGAAGTGTGAGTAATAGACGAACATGTATGAGACGATGCATGAATGTGGACGAGGCGAGGGATGCGTGCCAGGATAGAAAAATGTGGCGTTTGGTTCTCTCTGCCTACCCCGCAAGGGACATGGCGTGGTGGTATGTATGTATGTATGTAGGTATATATGTATGTCAGGATAGGATAGTATGGAGATCAGTCTGTTTTTCCTACCCAGAATATGAAAACAGCACACTGAGAAAACTGATATTCATAAATAACGTGAATTCAGCTTAGTATGGTGAATTCACCATAAGTACGGATCATAGTGATATCATCAAAATTAAGATGATAATACGATTTATGATGATAACGGCATTTAATATATGATTATGTTTCCTACTATTTATGTTTGCTTTCATCATATCTCCTATGACGTCTTATTATATTTCCTACTATTTTTCGGTGACGTTCTTTTATCTGCAGTGACGTCCTATTATTATAGATGACTTCCTCATATCTCTTGTGATGTCTTATTATATTTCCTACTATTTTTCGGTGACGTTCTCTTATCTACAGTGACGTCCTATTATAATAGATGACTTCCTCATATCTCTTGTGATGTCTTATTATATTTCCTACTATTTTTCGGTGACGTTCTATTATCTACAGTAACGTCCTTCATTGTTCCTACTATTTTTCGATGACATCCTCATATATCCAGTGACGTCCTATTATAAAAAAATATCAAAATAACAATATAACTTTATTTATTTCCACTTATTTATTTTTATTCCACAACAAGTTTCTAGAACTACCGTTCTCTTCTTCAGGTGGTTTAAACTGAAAAAGGGAACGGTAGTTCTTGAAACTAGTTGTGGAATAAAAATAAGTAAGCGGAAGTAAACAAAGTTATATTGTTATTTTAATTGAATAAATAGATAATTTTGTATCGTTTTTCGTTTAGTTTACGAAAGTTTCATTTGAACCTTGAAAATGTCAAGTCACCTTGGCGAAAACGTTCGGTCGTTAATTTAAAAAATATTGTGGAAAAATACAGAGTTATTTATTTTTTCATTTAAAATGGATTTCCACTCTGTAAACACAAAAACTCTAGAATCATGTTATTTTAATATTTTTTTAAAATGAATTTCCACAATGTCCACAAATTTCGATGACTTCCTCATATATCCAATCTCTCTCTCTCTTCCTTAGCTTGTATCCCAGATGGTGGTGTGGTCAGCTCTCCTCACTGCGCTCCTCCACTTCGCCCTATCCTGAGCATCGTCCTCAGAGACATCACATTCCTGCATGTTCTCAGCTACCAGGTCTTTCCATCGTTTTCCTCATATATCCAATGACGCCCTATTATAAAAAAATATTAAAACAACAATATAACCCTGTCCACCTCCACACATCAATTCCCACTACACAACCAGTTTCAAGAACCACCGCTCTCTTCTTCAGGTGGGTTTAAACTGAAAAAGAGAACGGTAGTTCCCGAAACTAGTTGTGGAACAAAAACAAGTAAGTGGAAACAAACAAAGCCACATTTTAATTGAACAAATAAAAAATCTTGCACTCTCCCGCAACATTCCCCACATCAACGACCGAACGCCCTCGCCAAGGCGACTTGGCGTCTTCAAGGTCCAAACGAAACTATCGTTTTTCGTTTCGTTTACGAGTCTCGTTTGAACCCCGAAAACGCCAAGTCACCCAGGCGAAAACGTTCGGTCGCTAATACAAAAAACACTGCACAAAAACACAAAGTCACTTATTCATTCATTTAAAATGGATTTCCACTATGTAAACACAAAAACTCTAGAACGATGTTATTTTAATATTTTTTTAAAATGAATTTCCACAATGTAAACGCCTCCTAAAAATAAAACACAATCTCAACATTCTGGCCTGTGTCTGTCCGTCACTGAAGTTTTATAGCGAGACTGCGAGACCGAGTCGACAACCACCCTGCACCATGCCGAACAAATGAATGACTGATTGAATGAACGATGAGCAAATGAGAATATTGTGTGGTGCGCTGTCATCATATTTTTGCAGGAAGCACACAAAATGATATGATTCCTCTTACATGAGATTCTGTAATCGTATTGTAGTAGAATTCACTCAAAATAGTATGATTTAATACTGAAATTTGATGCTTTCTCTGAAAATAAGACGATTCTGTAATCGTATTTAGTATATTTCACATAAAATAATATGACTGTAGTATAAATTAATGTTCCATACCTTAAAAAGTTTCACATAATTTTATACACTAAATTAGGGGACTTCATCGTATTTTCAGTGAAACTTCTTTATAATAAACTGTGAAATCTTTATAAATACGGTGACTCGTTACTGTTTTTTTATGATTATACTCTTATTTATGAATATCACGTAAATTTATAGGACAGTGGACTATTATTTAATGTGATCAATTTTTAAGATGATGAGCATCATAATTCTTCGTTATTTACTCAAATAATTCGATTCCATCTTACACATTTCAATGATAGCGTAATATTAAATGATTATTTTAGGTGACCGCACCTATTTTATACTTACGTCATGATATTTTTAGATCATGATATTTTTACGTCATGATTTTTCTTCTTGAAAGGTTGACAATCTCTAAATGCATTTTATGAAGTACATTTCTATTAGATTCTTAAACAAATATAAGATTCCCAGAGGACATAAGTTTTCACAATACACAAAAACATTGTCACGAAACTCATACATAGTACCTATGTATTTTCTACATTATACCTGTTGAGAAATTTTAAGTAAAATTGCATTACTAGTAAGATGAGAATGTATGAGACAATGTATCAATGTTGATGAGGCGATTTATGTGTCAAGATAGAAGAATGCGGTGTTCGGTTCTCACTGCCTACCCCTTGAGGAAGATAGAAGTGGAGAGTAAAAAATACACTTGTCTATAGAGACACATACAATATCAATATGAAGTTGATCACTCAATTTTCCCTAAGAGAAGCTATTTTACTTCTGTTATATACATTTTTCATACAGATACGAAATTTGTTTCACATTAATATGGTGGACCATAGATTATTTTCTTTGACAATCCTTGAATGCATTTTTGATGAGTGTATTTTTGTTGTATCAAAATTAAAAACAGTATAAAATTCCTCGATTTTCCAGACCGTGACAGTATTTTGAAAATTTGGACAGATGAAATCATACAGAAGAAATTATCGGATATAATATCTTTGGAAAACTAATCAGTTCTAGGTCAGTGCAGTTTACACATACCAGGTTTGGGCTGCGTTTGAACGCCGTACGCCATACATACGATCACGACGAAAATCATAGTGTGCTCTCTCTACATGATACCCGTTAAGAAATTGATGTAAAAAAAATACACTTAAAAATTGTGAAACCATGACTCTCCGCTGTTCCATAGTGTGGAGAGTAAAAATTGAAATGTAGTACAACAATATAATTTATTTTTTTAGAAAATTAAATTATCTAGTTGGTGTGTTTCGGGTTTTTTCTATATTTTTAAAAACTTTGGAAATATAGGCAGTTAAACACATCGGTCGTGGCAGAATTCGAACCCGCAACCACTGGATTACAAACCCAGCGCACTAACCGCTCTGCCACCATCCATCTAGATACATATGCTATTTAAGAATAGGCTTACTACATACACACAATATTTTGTATCAATATCTCAATTCAGTTTCTGAAAGATGTTTATATAAGCTAAGTTTGTTAGATATCTAATTCTTGACTCCCGACTACCGGGTTCAATTTCCGCTGGAGACAAACTTTTTTCATGTGCTTTCAGTCTGTATTTGTATTATATTTCAGGTTGTATTGAAACTAGTTGCATGTAACACATGAGATCCAACTGTCGATAGCGATAGTATGTATAGTTGAAAAATAAAAATCAAACTATAAACCCATAAATCCAAATTATTGAAAATTTTAACACATGTTGGTATGTATGTCAAGATAGGGCGGTATGGAGGTCAGTCCTCTTTTCCTTCCCGGAATATGAAAACAGCATGATGGTTCTGTATGTATGTTTGGATATTAAGATAATATCAAACTAATAAGTCTTCTAACATATTGTGTATAGGCGACAGCCATACAAATTGTATGAAGCAATGTCGTCACTAAATTCAATTTTTATAAAAATTGTTAAAAAAAATTCAAGATATACTAATACAATGTTAATATTTTTTATAGAAAATTAAATTATCTAGTTGGGGTGTTTCGGTTTTTTTCGATATTTTTAATAAGTTTGGAAATATAGGCAGTAAAACTCATAAATTTATCATAAAAAAAATATTTTTCTTTATAAAAAATGTTTGAGAAACCCTGGAATTTTAAAAAAAAAAGTAATTTAAGATTTTGTATTTGTCTATGTTTATACCAATTTTCAGTGTTCTAGCTTTTATGGTTTCTGAGATATATGGAAAAATAAACTAAAATTTCAAAAGTTGATAACCCCTGACTGAAATAAAAATTCTCAATTCTGAGTATAAAATTTTTTTAGGCCTATAATTATTTATATATTCTGAAAATTTGGGCTCAGTAAATTGAGCGCATCAAAAGTTATAAGGGATACACACACACACACCCACACACACACACACACACACACACACACACACACACACACACACACACACACACACACACACACACACACACACACACACACAAAACTCACATAAAATGTTCTACTCCGAATTCTGAGTAAATCCATGTATCGGAACATATATGCTGCGAGGCCTCTAGTTGGCGTTATTAGTCCACTACGCCATACCAAATTTTCCTTCGTACACGCATCTTGGCTTA